>CM076574.1:1270063033-1270211056 GCA_034641835.2 Pinus albicaulis | reverse complement strand
TTCCTTGATCAAAATCATTTTCTTACATCAGCTGGAGAAGAAAGGAGTTTCATGGGATTCATTCATTAGCCATGCCGATTTCGCCACTGTCCCTCCTGTTCATGTGTCTCCTACTCAGCCTGTCCATCGCCCAATGCCTTTATCTAGTAGGCCTACCCCTAAAAAACTCAAGATGACCACTGGGCAGCCAAGAAAACAGGGAGAAGGAGAGGGCAGTGAGCCACAGAGAGAAAAGGAGGATGATGAGCAGCAGCAGCCAGATTTTGAGGGACAGCAGCAGTTAGATATCATTGGACAACAGCTAGAGGTTGATGAACGGCATCAAATTCAGGAAGAGGGACAGCAGCAGATAGAGGTTGAAGAGCAGCAGGTTGAGCAAACAATTGAAGCATCTTTTGAGCCACAAGCTGGACAGGATGTTGAGGAAGGACAACAAGCTGAAGCTGCCTCCTTGACAGTGACCAAAACTGTTCCTAAAAAGAGGAAATTGCCCAAAAAGACAACTTCTAGCTTGCCAAGGAGAAAGAGCGCTAGATTGGCCTTCAAAGGCAAAGGTGCAGTTGGAGGAAGTGCCAAGCATGGAGGTAAGTCAACTGTCATCCCTATCCCAAGCGATGACAGTGACAATGAGGCACGCATCCTTGAAAACCTCCTCATTCACAAAGAAGGGCAAATTGAGGTGTTACAAGAAGATCTTCAAAGGGCGAGGAATTTCAACCATTTCTTGGAGGTTGAAAACAAACAAATGAAGTATCATGCAGCCATTCATGAGGCAAGGGTGATCAAGTATAAAAAGGAGGCAGAAAAGGCGCAAGTAAGAATTGAAGAGCTCATTGGCGAATTTGATGATGAAGAGGAAGAGGACCAACCTAGGCGAAAGAGGCCTAGGACCATCAGGCTTAGAAAAGCCTTGGAGAAACGGAGAGCAGGAGAACAAGCTCAGTTCGATGCTTTTCCTCTCACTGCCCTCTTTGAACAGGAAATTGAGGAAAACAAGGAAGTATGGCTTGAGAGGGCCAACCAGCATTTGGAAACAAAGCTTGAGAAGGCAAACAGGGATCTTGAGCTACAAAGAAAGAGGACTCTTCACTTTCAGAAGCTAAATCAATTTTCCAGGCGCAAATTGAAGGTGGCACAAGAAAAATTGAGGAAGTTGAAGGAGAGGCGCCTAGCACGGAAAGAGGCAAAAAGCAGATCAGCCCTCGATATTTTGGCTTCAGCTTCGGAGCATGTTTCTATGGACCCTTGAGGGTCATGCATGCCAATTTTGGGCCTGTTTCGAAAACTTTTTGTTTTTTGGCATTTTTTGGGGTTTTCGCCAAAAACTCATAAATGCGCTATTTCAGTTTGATGAGTCGTCAAGGGAGGAGGGTGATACCAATGGATTCCATAATTTCATGAGCAGCTCTCCAGCGATTTTCAGGGCATTTGAAGATCATTCGCCCCTCCAAATTGGCGAAAAACAACCTCATTTTGCACATTCTGCCCGCCATATCAGCAGCCTGCTATTTTCTGGGTTTTTGCGCACAGGTACAGTTTTGAGGGACTTTCAGAGATCAGATTGAGGTGATTCCACTTGCGTTGGAAAGAAGACACAGAGAGCTTTCCAACGAGCCATCATGAGCCTCATTTTGACATCAGGAAGGCTGCCATTCGCATTCAGCAAGTCAGGGGACCTTTTTCAGGCATAAATATGAAGTATTTTTGCAATTTTTGAACTCCAAAAATCTGCTTTTCCCAAATGTGCGTTAGGCTATTTTTATCATGGGAAAATCATGTAAAGTCAATATAATTTCCGTTTTAGCAGTTTTTTAGATATTTTATGGGATATTTTGTGCCTTGGGCTTTGCAAAGCCTCAAGGACAAGTTTAGATATTTTGACTTGGCCAATGGGATAGCTAGTTGCTCCATGAGGTTTTCCTCCTTCTAGCCTATTTATCCCATGTTTCTCATTGTAAATCAAAGGCTGAACTTGAGAGAAGAATTAATGCATTGGTCATATGAGCTTTGAAGAATACACTTGAGTTATGATTTTTGGACTGCCTCTTGGATGCTTTTGAGGAATGTTGAAGGCTTGTTGATGGATTCCTTGACATGGTAGAATGGTATAGTGCTTCTTAATGTGTTTTGTCTTCTAGTTTTCACTCATATTTCATTTTTCTTACTGCTATAGATCAGTAAAGATGATTTTGAGACATGCCCATGGAGGCACCTCAAAATCCCTGAATCTTCATAGCTTGATGTTTTCTTCTCCCTTAGTTATGCTAAAGAATTCTTAGCTGCTCTTTAGTAACCTAAGGTATTGTTGCTAAGTTTTATTCATCAGTTCCATGTATGTTGAGTAGGATGTATGGTTTGCCCTACCTACCTATCGGCTACCCATAGTTCTGTCCATAAAACTTTCTCTTTGACTGATTTGTTAATCATTTTGTTGAACTAAGGAGGCCTAGTCCCGATCTAGCCCTTTGCCTAAAACTATGAAAACTTATTTGTCCAAGTGCCCAATGACTTAGAGACTATGTTTAGGCGTTCCGGCATAGTTTATGAGTTGTTAGTTTGTCTCATGTGTTTTTCCCCAAAGTCTGATAGCCATTTCCCGAAGTTAGAGGGTCTTATACCTCTATGTATGGCTGGAATGTTTGATTTCTATGTATTGATTAGCTTATAGTTATTCCTAGCATGATTAATGGCTTGCTATTACATGTTTATGTATGCTATTAACTAGTTTGCACTTGAAATCCCTTGTCTTTCACCAACTTACTGTCCATTTAATCCATTTTGCCCAGAGATCCCTTCTACTGTGAATCAAATCGGCCCTACAGCAGCTTTACATCATCACTTCATAGCTTCCTTGACCTGTTTGACCCCATAGCCCAATTTATCTACATATTGTTATCCAGTTTATGTATTTGATCAGTTTCATCCCTCACAAACTTAAAAACTAAAAAAACCAAAAAACACACTTCATAACTAGCCTAATATCAGAACATCGCAAGTAAACACACCGACATCTTTTTCACTTATAGAGAGAGCCCTCTCTGAGTCCAGGAAGGCTAGGTCCTTGGGCTCCAAAGCTTGGTTTGATGTTACATCGTCATTTGGCTAGCCAATCGGCCAAATCACGGGACCCTAACATAATGGCGATCACGGTGGGACTCTGAGTGATTAAAAAACTTAGTTTCCCTCATCTTAAGAGATTTTTGAGACTACTAGCTTATTGACTTATCCCACCGCTCACTAACATAATGGCGATCACAGTGGGACTCTGAGTGATTAAAAAGCTTAGTTTCCCTCATCTTTAGAAGCCTTTAAGAATACTATCTGATTGACTTATCCCGCTGCTCACTAACATAGTGACACTCACAGTAGGACCTTCCGAGTTAGTGACAATTTAAGTACAACTTAGTAACTCCCGAAGTCTCAATCAAGCTTAGTAAACTTAGAGATTGTTTGAGGAGTAGAAAATAGCTCTTTCACCATCTTAGCAAAATGATGAGTCAGTTATAGAAAACTCTTCCAAACCTTGTAGGCACATAAAACTCAAAAAACCCCAAAACACTCCTTTAGATTGGTTTTTGACATTACTGGTGGTGGACCATACAAGTTTATCTCAAACAACTGACAATCCACCTGGCGACTCCACTAAACTTCTAGTAAGCCTTACTATTTCACCAAACTCTAGGCTACTATCCGATAGACCTATCCCATCACTCACTAACATAGCGGGAGATGGTAAGACATTGAGTACATAAAAGTCCAGCAAACTCTTATAGACTTTTTGGTCCTTTAGGTACCATAAACAAGCAAGCAGTCCATAGACTCATTTTTTAGAGTAAACTCTTTTTGTTCTCATCGCCCTAGCAAAGTGTTGAAACAAGTCTAGGATACTTTAACAAACCATAGGCTGCACATAAATTCAGAAAGTCCAAAACATTCTCAGATTAGTCTTGGTGGTGGACCATAGCTATCTTCACAAAAACAATCCATTTCCACCTGGCGACTCCACTAATCCATCTTTTTACTTTTGACCATCCTTCGCCTTAGTATAACTTTAGAAAAATCACTCATCCAAAACATTCACCAATACCATTCTCTCTAAAACTCTGGATCTAAAATCTGGCTTCCCGAAGAATCAATACCAGATCCCATCCAGACCCAAATCCCCCTATCATAGTAGATGACCCAGAGAAGATTCTGTGGCAAGCTTCTGAAACCGATCATCTAGCTACCGATAGATCCATCCGTAGAACAAGATCTGTACCTAAAACTCGCAATATCCTTCTAGATTCACCTTCGGAATTAGAGTCATCACAAGCTCTTCCCCGAAGCAAATCATATAGTAAGATAAACTTCGACGATCTTGAACCCCTAAACCCACCACATAGTCCTATTAGAGAAGCTTCACCAGCCACTCCTCCTGATTTCCAACTTCTTTATCAATTTGGCTCCTATCATCCCAGATCTGCTCAAAACCAGATCACTAGTCCAAGTTCATCCGCTACACCTGGTCAAACCACCACTGTTCAAACCACTTCATTTCAGCCTACTAGTCCCCATCTTGTACATCATCCATTAGCTCCAGTCATGGCAGCCTGGTACGCACCTTTGGTGCTGCCACCACCTTTAGCTCCTCTCCCAAACAAATATCAAGACAAGATCCCACACTTTACTGGAGAAGACACCACCACACCTCAACAGCATATAAGTAGAATGACTGACGCTTATGAATACCTAGAGGTACAAGACGAGACTGTCAGAATGAGAATATTTGCCCAAAGTCTTGGTGGTGAACCCAAAGCATGGTTCAAAAGCTTAGCTCCAAACAATATCCATGATATCCCAGAACTACATCAAATTTTCAGAAACCGGTGGGAAATCCGAAGAAATCCCATTCAAATCCTGTCAGAATATAACAGCCTAAAACGGGAAAATGGGGAAAGTGTCCAAGCTTACTGTACTAGGTTCAACAGTGTATATAACTCCCTCCCACCTGTTTTCAAACCTCCACTTGGTTTAGCTTTGGCAAAATTTCCTGAGGGGTTTGATCCGGACATGACATATCACTTAAGAGATAAGGATCCCCCTACCTTGGAGGAAATGCAACAAATAGCTATAAAAGCAGATGCCAACTTAGCTGAAAAAAGAGCTAGGACTAGATCAAAAAGAAAGGTCACATATAGGGATGAGGTCTCCACTTCATCACCTTCCCTAGATCCCAGAATAGATGACTTAGTCAAATCTATGGCTAAAATGTGGGAAAAGATCAATGAGAAATCTCCTGTTAGAGACAACCAGCCAAACCCTCCAATCGAAACCGAAACCAAAACTTTAGGAGGGAACAGCCCCAAAACAGACCAAGGGATAATGACCAACAGATCAGGCCACCATTCAATGAAAACTATGTAGAAGAAGATGATAGGGACTCAGAACCTCTTGATGAACATCATTTAAACCTCATAGGGTCTGACAATGAAGGTGAGGTATACCTCACCGAAGAAGAACAAGCCTTCTTTTCGCCTGATCAAGATGAGACCAATTATGAGGATCCTGATGACCCTGCCATAGAGTTTCAAAATTCTATTGAAGAAGCCCACAGGCAATATGACCTTAGAAGCAAAAGAAACCAAGATAATGTCAAGAAAGGTAACTCTGATACTGCTAAAGCTCCAGATACCATCCTCAGAAAAGCATCAAGCAGTGACAAAATCAAGGTTGAAAAGGCTGATCAAAGCCAAGCTAAAGTTACCCAAACTAGTCCTCTCTCATACACTCCTGATACTTCTACCAAGGTCACCAAAACAACTATGGCAAGCAGAACCCCTAAACAAGGTCAACAAACTCAGAACATAGACAAGGTCTTAGCTGAAAAAGCTGAAACAAACATATCTAAACTTCAAGTGCCTTTTAGCTTTGAAGGCGAGATCGCTAAGATCAAAATCACCATGCCTCTCACTGAACTTATTGCCCAAAACTCTTATAAATCCCAAGTAATAAAGGTCCTAAATCTAGGGAATGATGCAAACACTGTTAATCTCATTGATGACATTCCTGAAGTATTGTTTGGTCCAAAGATAGAGGGAAAATTCCAAGAGGGAGCTACTCTTCCATTTTACATTAGCCTCAACATCCACGACCAAATCCTCCACAATGCCATGCTGGACTCCGGCGCCTCGCATAATCTTATGCCGAAGGTAGTTATGGAAAGATTAGGCTTGGAAATCACAAGACCATACAAAGACTTATACTCATTTGATTCAAGCAGAGTCCAATGCCTAGGTTTAATCAAAGACCTTTTCTTTAGTCTGGCCCAAATACCCGCGAAACATCTAATCATGGATATAGTAGTGGCAGACATTCCTCCCAAGTATGGGATGCTTCTATCAAGATCTTGGGGAGCCAAACTCCAAGGGAATATTCAACTGGACATGTCATATGCCACAATTCCTGTGTTTGGTCAGAACAGGATACTCTACCGCGAATCACACATGAAATACATGATTAGCAGTCAAGATAGGCCCGATAACATTCCAATGTGTTCTTTGCGCTCCGACTTAAACTCTTTCATTATGCATATTGATGTAAACTTGGAGGAAGAATCAGAGGAAGCTGATATAGACTTAGATCCACCACATCAGTTATCCTTGGTGCCTTATGATGAGCTAGACGCTCAAAACTACCATGATCATGAACAACTGTGTCTTGAGGAAAGTAAGTTTCCCCTCTCCAAAGTGGGGTTAGAGCAAGAAGCACAAACTCTCATGTACTATCAAGCAAATTGCTCTAGCTTTAATCAAACACCAGCAGTAACTTGTGGAAATTTCTTCCGGGTAAAAGCTTTAGAAGACCTTCACATCATAAACCTATTTGGCACCCGGGAAAAAGGTAGTTTGATGTTTCTACCATACCTCAAAGATTTACCATCATGTGACCCTCCTACTGCAAATAAAACTTTGACTATAACCTCGGTAGCTCAACATCTTGAGAAAATGCCAAATAAACTTTTTATGAGCAAGGATGACAGTCATAATCCCGGCATACCTGAACTACTGAAATTGGCTCATATTTTGTCTTTTCATGAAGAACTTAGAAAGGCTAAAATCAGGAATCTCATGCAAAATACTAGTTTCTACAGGAAAAACAAGGGAAAACATTGTATCACTACCTTTTCCCCAAAGAACAACTTTAAAAGAAACAAACACAACAAACTGAAACAAACTGAAATGATCAAGGAGAAAAATAATGGCCATAGAATCTGCTTTGATTTTAGAAATAATACTGCATCTCCATATAACAAAAATCATGTTTGTTCTACTCAAGATCGTGATTCACCAATTGAAAATGTTTCTAATGATGTATTCTTGCAAGATCATCTTCCAGATCATAATCATCAAATTCCTTTACAAAGTAGACAACTTAAAGATTTTTTCCAGTTTGCGGGAGGTAAATCTGATTTCAAGTTCAAAATTGCCAAACCACCCAATATCAGAAATCTGTTCATGAAAGCCATGTTCCCAATGTTAAATTTCTGTGTTGTTACATACCTTGATGATGTCACTATCTATTTTAAGAATTATCAAGAGTACATACATTACCTGAAGAAAGCATACAGCAAGGAAAGGAGTGGAAATCAGATATTCAGAGAGGTACAGAGGGAGGATACCGCGCTGTTTAGAGATTCTTGCATGAATCCCCATGTCATGTTAGAGAGAGAAAATTTCCCAAATTTTTCTTTTCAAGAGTTAAGTGGGCCTAGGGTGAGAGGAGATCCTTACGAGGATAAGATGCTGAAATTCCGTCATTTCCAAGATTTTTGAGTTTGAGGTACTTTCAGTCATTGTACATACCATTGTTTGAAATATTGAAAAAATAGAAAAATCAAAAACAGTAAAAGATAGGAAAGTCAAAAACAGTAAAAAGCAGAAAAGAGGGCAAGTGAAGATAGAACAAAGTCCCATGTTCCAAAAAAAATAGTCTTTCGGAAAGCGAGCAAGTCTAAATGCCGCTACTAGTGCTTCAATGTCTTGTTCAGCTATCTAGCCTAATCATAGCTGAGCATGTTTAAAATTATTTGCTGATAAGTTAGTGAGCACCAAGATAGTCAACATTGTGTAAGATTGACTTATCACAGAGCTTAGATTAGAGAGAGATTCTGGTTCCACATGCCTAAAACAGAACCTAAGAGAGAAGCGAGGGATGAAGAACACATTGTACATCTTAGCCCCGCTTGTCTAGTTTCCTTTGTTGCAGAATAACATTTGTGTGCAGCTTGTCTTTTATGCCGCAAATGCATGACAAATCAGACTGCTTAATCCTGATTTGATCATTTTTAAATTTCATGTTGTAGATTAGGGAATGAAATCCTGTCAAACTGCTTAATCTTGACAGTCGATCTAGTTTTAGGTAGAGAAATGAAGGAGTTCATCAGCTTAATCTGAACTCCCGGCAGATATAAGAGTAGAAGTAGATAGTTTCATTTTGCAAAAAGAAAAATATGCATTGTCAAAAAGCTGCTAGTTCAAATGCGCCAAACAGAAGAAAAAATGTTAGGAAAGATAGTGGGGTAGGTAGAAGTATCATTGATGTTAAACATGCTGACACTTTTCAGAAATAACATCAAGAGAAGGATAAATTTTGCACCAATGGATAAGGCACTGGTCTTCATAATCCAAAAATCTGAATTCTGGACACCTCCTGACGAGGAGCTGCCCTCCCCAAATGGAGCCACTGTTAGCCATCAGTATTTTTGACATGTTAGTGATGACTATATCTTCAGCTGAGTTTTCTAGAAACTGATTTCCTTATGTCAATATGTCATCCAGAAAACCCTCCCAAAACTTTTTTTCGCCTTTCTACCTATTCAGTACACCCCTGGAAACATCAAAAAACTCCATATCACAATCCTATCTAACCTCAGCCTTATTAGTCTGCCCATCAGCTTTAAAAGGCAAATCCACATCTGTTTCAAAGGTCTCCCCTATGTTAGGAAGTGGCGTTTAGGACATTTCACCTTTGGCAATCATCAAAAAGCCAAAAAAGCCCTCATCTGTAGCAGACCTATCATGACTGATCCCTTAATTTGCAAATGAAATTGACAAACAGCCTTAAGTCGCGCCACTCATATTCCCTAGGTCTCAGCACTGCATGAAGCCCATTCTCAAGCTGACTAGTAGGTTTTCACTGTGTTCTATGGTTCTACAAAGACAGGAAATATATTTCATCTCATGAAGTAAATGTTTGAGTTTACAGTTAGAGGAACAGCTGCTTCTAAGTATACTATGAGCCTGAGATGAAGCTGCAAAACAAAAGTCACTCATCAGGACTTTACAGTTCTTTCCAGCATAAAAATCACAGTAAGAAAGGGAGTTCTTTCCAGCATGAAAATCACAGTAAGAAAGGGTCGCCACTGTCTCAGCAAAATGGTAAATTGTCAAGGCCCAGAACCTCCTTCATTTACAAGCAGAGGGTTAGGGCGCCTCCTTCATCCATAAGCAGAGGGCGTAGGCCAGTGTTGACTCAGAAGGTTTCAAAAGTCCAGGTTTGCCTTTACTGAAACAATGAAACAATATCTTCAGGTTTCATGAATGTAATTGATGACCATAACAGGAATATAGTGGAAATATGATAAGCTCAAAGGAAAGGGGAGTTTGGCCTGATAAAGGAGCTCATTTCAAACTTGCAAACCATATGAATTGTTGAACTTTAGAAGGGCCTGTCATCAGTAAACATCCAAATCATAAGAAGCCTGTTTTGTTCAAGATCAAATGGAATAGATGCTGTTAACCAATGCCATTACACAGGCAGAAAGAAAGTTCTTGGTTTTTCAAGAAAGCACTGACCTTCATAGTCACAAAGGTTATTTGTCAAGTAAATCAATCATGAGATGAACAAGCCACATATCTAAATCACCCTTAGGACAGTGCAGGGAGACAGTATTACTCTGGCTAGGGTTACTGCTGACACACAATGATGCTTGCAAGAGAAGGTGCTAAGACTGATGTTTTCCAAGTAGTTTATTTACCATCACCTTCAGAAAAAGGCTGTCTCAAAAAGAATTGTTTAAAAAACCTCCGGACACCTTATCCGATGAAGAGCCTCCTCCATGCATGAGTAGAGGGCCAAAGCTACTACAGGTGCTGAAACTGATTGATACAAGAAAGCAGTGGAAGGATACCAAAGACTGAAATAAGGTCACTACACAGATGAATGACAGTGCTGATAATGTAAAGATACTGATACTCCTGTTTCAAAGAGCTATCTGTCTGACTATACCTACAGTAGGAAAGAGACAATATTGAACATATGTGTGCCACTGATATCAAAAAGAAGACTTTCTCCTTGAGGAAAGGGTCAAGCAGCAAAACAATATCATATATCAGAGGTCCAAAGAGGCGCCTTTCAAGAGGGGGTGTTTACAGTTTTTCAAATATTTTTGGTGCATTATGAATAGCCCTTCCTTGCTAAAATCGCCAAGAGAGGAAAACAGTGAACATAGTTCAGTTATGAAATGGTTCTGTGGGCAAAAAGAGGTAACACAATGATTAGAGAAAATAAATGACTATGTATCAAAGAGTCCTGTTCTCATATTGCACAAGCTTGTCTTTTCAGATGGAGGAGGCAAGTGGGATTCAATCTTATGAATAGACAAAAGAAGTTGGTAGTGATGAATCACCACTGTTTATATGTTTTAAAAACAAACACAATGGTCATTATTCCAAAGGACAGACTTAGCACAAGGATGCAGTATTAAATAAACAAGCAAGGTGATGACACAAAGGAGTCGTAGCGTAGAATCATGTTATAAAAAGAAACAGCTAGTAGAAGACACTTACAGTCCAGAAGGAAACCTGTAAATCACCTAAGGACCAAGATTGTTAAACTAATTGCAAGGGCACCGGTGGTCTCCTGTAAGTGATAAGGCAGCTTTCAAATATCTTTGACAGTTTTTGAATGACCTTTTCTTTTGTTAACATTGTCACCTAAAGTGCCAAAAAGAGGGACAAAGTCGAGGTTTTGAAATGTCTCTCTTATGAGAACAGCCGTTGAAGGAGTGTCAAAGGAATGAAATGTAGGGAGTAGTAAGTCACTTTCAAAATAAAAACCAATTTCCCGCCTCCCAAGCATCACGTGTTTTCAAGCGAATTGTAGTTTTCTGCACAAGCTTATAATAGCGACGTGCCTCGAGTTAGGCGCGACGTGCTCGGGAAGCGCCATTTTACAAAGGCTTTCAACGCTCGGCGACGTGCCTCGTAGGTGGCGACGTGCCAGGTGGCCACCCGACCGCACGACAAGCCGACCCGCGACAGCCTTTCTCTCCCGCGACGGGTTTGTTCAAGGTTGCCACGCCCGTATTTAAGTTTTCCGTTGTATTTCAAGCTCCCTCCAAAGGATTTCGCCTTAAAAATTCACAAGGTACTTTGCCTCCTAGCTCGAAAATCTCAAAAATTCAAGTTTAAAAAACCCTGTGTTCCGTGGTTTGAAGCTATGCTTGGTTAAAAGGGCTTTGACCGATTTTCGAAAAGGAGAAACTGTCCTCACAGTCCCCCACAACAGCACAGGTTGCCTTTTATTCATCATTTTCTCCCACTGTGAATTTGTTAACAAAGATTTTACCAAGGTGATAGCACATTAAAAAGGCAAAATTTGTTGATGAGAAGTCGGAGGCAGGGGTATAAAGGTGTTAGTTGATATCAAAGTGGTCAAAAACAGAGGTGCAGATATTTTGTTCGTGTATCTCTCAAACTCACAAGCAAAGGGTGTATTGTCTAAACCACCGTCTGCATTGATTTCCACCTAAACTAGGTCTGTTTTCTCCTTGCACTATATTACATCATTCTGAAGTTTTGTTGACAAAGAAATTCTGAGAGTAGAAGGGGCCATTTTTCTGAGGGCAGAAGTTTTCGATGGTTGAACTCTAACATCAGAGACAGCAGCAGAAATGTATTGATAGATATTTTGAACCCACAAGCAAAGGTGTCCTTCACAAAGCACTGTGCACTGATTTTACAATCTAACTTAAGTCTGCCTTTTTTCATTGCACTACATTGTATCACTCTGAAGCTTTGTTGATAGAGGAATTCTGAGGGTGAAACAGGGCCTTTTTCTGAAGAACAGAATTGTTAGTGTTTGAAGTTAATACTGAAAACAGAGGTACAGGTATTTGGGTGGATCTCTTAAACTCACAAGCAGAAAAGGTGTCCTTCACAAAGCACTGTGCACTTATTTTACACCTAAACTAAGTCTGCTTGTTCATTACACTACATTGTATCATTCTGAAGATTGTTGAACAGAGTAATTTTGAGGGTGAAATAAGGCCATGTTCTAGAAGGCACGGTTGTTGATGATCAAGTTTACATTGAAGCCAGTGGTATAAAGGTGGTGATTGACTTCTCAAAAGTCACAAGTGAAAGGTGTTTTCCTTAACACTGTGGGCTATTTTTTCACCTAACCCAAAAGGTTTCCTTTCTTTCCACTGTATGGTCTCTACAGGAATCTGTTGACAGAGGTATTTTTTAAGGTGAATGACCTGAAGAGCAGAGTTTTTTTTTATATATTGGAGTTGTGTTTTGAAAACACTAATACCAGTTTTGGTTGATCCCTAGCAGACTCACCAAGATAGAATGATTGCTTAAAACTACATACAGGAAACTTACACAGCATATTGTCTCATCTTTAGTGATGGTTTTCTATTGAGAAGTTTACATAGTTGAAAGTATATCCAGATTTGAAGGATTGTTATTAATAAGTACAGAGGTGGCTTATTCCAAGAACATTGTTACATTTTATTCAAAATCACAGGGTCCATATCTTTCCAGGCAGTGGTAGTGGCCAGTTTCAATCCAGCAGAGCATTTTTCATACTTTGAAGGCAGTCTGCCTCTTCCAAAGCCTGTTTCAAGTCAGAATGCCTCCAAAACGAGATCACAAAGGCGGACAACATAAGAGATATGAGCCTATCTCCATGGAAGAAATCAATGCTCACCCCTCAGTTCTTTTCAATTTCCATGAAGTAGGCTGTCTTGATTTCTGTCAGAGGATAGTAGAAGTCAAGAGTTTCTCGCCACTTACACATTTGTGTGCTTTGAGATTCAAGGAAAAACACTTCCAGCTTGCAGGTCTTGACTTCAAAATCTCCCCAAGGTATGTATCCAAGGCTACTAAGATCCTGTATCATGGTGAAAAGTGGTTTAAACAAGCGCATCTTGATCTGGAGGATTATAAACCTTTCATCAAGCCGGAACATAGAGAGACCATCACTGCTATTTTTCCTTTCTCCTATCTTCTTGACAGTTATGCTCCATTGATGAAGGCCATAATGAGATATTTCACTTGTGAAGGGAGGGTTAGCCAAATATTTGCCTATCATGTTCGCTTGTTGATGCATTTTACTAGAAGCAGGCATTTAAACCTTCCATACTTTTTGTCCAAAAGCATAGAGAAGATGGCAGCTACTGTCCAAAAGAAAGCTCCACCTCAGCAAATCCCTTCTCTCTTTCACCATTCCTTGATCAAAATCATCTTCTTAGACCAGCTGGAGAAGAAAGGAGTTTCATGGGATTCATTCATTAGCCATGCCGATTTCGCCATTGTCCCTCCTATTCATGTGTCTCCTACTCAGCCTATCCATCGCCCAGTGCCTTTATCTAGTAAACCTACCCCTAAAAAACTCAAGATGACCACTGGGCAGCCAAGTAAACAGGGAGAAGGAGAGGGCAGTGAGCCACAGGGAGAAAAGGAGGATGATGAGCAGCAGCAGCTAGATTTTGAGGGACAGCAGCAGTTGGATATCATTGGACGGCGGCTAGAGGTTGATGAACGGCGGCGGACGAGAGATGAAAGAGCAGCAGGTTGAGCAAGCAATTGAAGCATCTTTTGAGCCACAAGCTGGACAAGATGTTGAGGAAGGACAGCAAGCTGAAGCTGCCTCCTTAATGGTGACCAATACTGTCCCTAAGAAGAAGAAATTGCCCAAAAAGACAACTCCTAGCTTGCCAAGGAGAAAGAGCGCTAGATTGGCCTTCAAAGGCAAAAGTACAGTTGGAGAAAGCGCCAAGCATGGAGGTAAATCAGCTGTCATCACTATCCCAAGCGATGACAGCGACAATGAGGCACGCATCCTTGAAAACCTCCTCATTCACAAAGAAGGGCAAATTGAGGTTTTACAAGAAGATCTCCAAAGGGCAAGGAATTTAAATCATTTCTTGGAGGTTGAGTACAAACAAATGAAGTTTCATGCAGCCATTCATGAGGCAAGGGCCATCAAGTACAAAAAGGAGGCAGAAAAGGCGCAAGTAAGAATTGAAGAGCTCATTGGCGAATTTGATGATGAAGAGGAAGAGGACCAACCTAGGCGAAAGAGGCCTAGGACCATCGGGCTTAGAAAAGCCTTGGAGAAACAGAGATCAGAAGGACAAGCTCAGTTCGATGCTTTTCCTCTCACGCCCTCTTTGAACGGTAGAAGCCAAGGAAGCATGGCTTGAGAGGGCTAACCAGCATTTGGAAACAAAGCTTGAGAAGGCAAACAGGGATCTTGAGCTACAGAGGAAAAGGACTCTTCACTTTCAGAAGCTAAATCATTTTTCCAGGCGAAAATTGAAGGTAGCACAAGAAAAATTGAAGAAGTTGAAGGAGAGGCGCCTAGCACGGAAAGAAGCAAAAAGCATATTAGCCCTCGATATTTTGGCTTCAGCTTCGGAGCATGTTTCTATGGACCCTTGAGGGTCATGCATGCCAATTTTGGGCCTGTTTCGGAAACTTTTTGTTTTTTGGCATTTTTGGGGTTTTCGCCAAAAACTCATAAATGCGCCATTTCGGTTTGATGAGTCGTCAAGAGAGGAGGGTGATACCAATGGATTCCATAATTTCATGAGCAGCTCTCCGGCGATTTTCAGGGCATTTTCCCCTCCAAATTGGCGAAAAACGGCCTCATTTTGCACATTACGCCCACATATCGGCGGCTTTGCTATTTTACGGGTTTTTGCACACGGGTACAGTTTTGAGGGACTTTCGAGAGATCAGATTGAGATGATTCCACTTGCATTGGAAAGCAGACACGAGCTTTCTAACGAGCCATCATGAGCCTTGTTTTGACATCGGGAAGGCTGCCAAATGTTTCCGGCAAGTCAGGGGACCTTTTCCTGATATAAATTTGAAGTATTTTTGTAATTTTTGAACCTCAAAAATCTGCTTTTTCCAAATGTGCGTTTAGCTATTTTTGCACTTGGAAAATGATGCAAAGTCATATAATTTCCGTTTTTAGCATTTTTTTAGATATTTTATGGGATATTTTGTGCCTTGGGCTTTGCAAAGCCTCGAGGACAAGTTTAGATATTTTGATTAGGCCAATGGGATAGCTAGTTGCACCATGAGGTTTTCCTCCTTCTAGCCTATTTATCCCATGGTTCTCATTGTAAATCGGAGGCTGAACTTTAGAGAAGAATTAAAGCATTGGTCATATGAGCTTTGAAGAATACACTTGAGTTATGATGTTTGGATTGCCTCTTGGATGCTTTGAGGGAATGTTGAAGGCTTGTTGATGGATTCCTTGACATGGTAGAATGGTATAGTGCTTCTTAATGTGTTTTGTCTTCTAGTTTTCCCACTCATAGGGCATTTTTCTTACTTTGCTATAGATCAGTAAAGATTGATTTTGAGACATGCCCATGGAGGCCACTCAAAATCCACAGTCTTCATAGCTTGATGTTTTCTTCTCCCTTAGTTATGCTAAAGAATTCTTAGCTGCTCTTTGGTAATCTAAGGTATTGTTGCTAAGTTTTATTCATCAGTTCCATGTATGTTGAGTAGGATGTATGGTTTGCCCTACCTACCTATCAAATAATTTGCCCATAGTTCTGTCCATAAAACTTTCTCTTTGGTAGTTGTTGATCAATTTGTTGAACCAAGGAGGCCTAGTTCCGATCTAGCCCTTTGCCTAAAACTATGCAAATACTGTTGTTCAAAGTGCCCAATAACTTGAAGTACTGTGTTTAGGCGTTCCAGCATAGTAAGTTAAGTTTTTTTTCTGTCTTAAGTGTTTTCCCCAAAGTCTGATAGTCATTTCCCGAAGTTAGAGGGTCATATACCTCTATGTAGGGCTTGAATGTTTGATTTCTATGTGTTGATTAGCTTATAGTTATTCCTAGCATGATTAATGGCTCGCTATTACATGTTTATGTCTGCTATTAAGTAGTTTGCACTTGAAATCCCTTGTCTATCACCAACTTACTTGTCCATAAAATCCATTTTGCCCCGAAGATCCCTTCTCTTTTGTCTGAATCAAATCGGCCCTACCATGACTTTACATCATCACTTCATAGCTTCCTTGAGCTGTTTGACCCCATAGCCCAATTTATCCACATCTTGTTATCCGGTTTATGTATTTGATCGGTTTCATCCCTCACAAACTTAAAAACTAAAAAAACCAAAAACACACTTCATAACTAGCCTAATATCGAACATCGCAGTAAACACACACATCTTTGCACTTATAGAGAGAGCCCTCTCTGAGTCCCAGGAGAGCTAGGTCCTTGGGCTCCAAAGCTTGGTTTGATGTTACATCGTCATTTGGCTAGCCGATCGGCCAAATCACGGGACCCTAACGACCATGATGGGGACAGAATATACTCCGGGAGGGGGAGCTATGAAAGGGATCTGCCCAGCAGGGAAATGACCAGGAGGGACGGCTTCGAGATGGTTGAGGCCGGGAGGAACCGATCCGGGAGGATAAAGAGGTTCCGGGATACCAGCTGTAGGGGGAGGGCCAGGAGGAGGAGGTCCGGCTGGCTGAGATGAATGGCTAGGAGCAGGTTTCGGAGGGCGAGGGGGAGGTTGCTGACTAGCCGAGGCAGGCCGTTTACGGGCAGCCTGAGACGATTGCATCATGCAAACATTCGAGGAGCTGGGATCAGTGACGGGAGGGGGAGGAAGGTTAGGGAAAGTTCCAAGCAGGGAGGAATATTTGTAAACGCCGGGGGAGACACTGGTCAAAGAATCAACGGTTTGCTTGTTGGCTACAGAAGAGATAGTCGTCTCAGGGGAGGTCTGAGATTTTGGCTCATGATATGTCAACTGGTCAATGGTGACTATCTTTCCATTATGGGGGAAAGACATCTTGCGAAAGACCGCGGATGGGACAGCGGACATAGCATAGGTGTAGCTTCACCCCAATAGAATGTTGTAATCTAGCGGGGCGTCGATGACTTTGACGTCAACGCAAATAGTCTTACCGGCGAGGGTGATAGGACAATTACGAAACAGGCCAATGGGCTGGGAGGCATGACCATCCCACGCTCGAAGGGTGATCGTGGAAGGGGCCAGCTCAGGAGATCCGAGTTGCTTCCAAACTGAAGCGGACATCACGCATGTGGATGCCCCCTCGTCAATTATACACCGGGACACGTTGGCGTTCCGGATTTTGACTGGGATTTGGAAGCCGACGGAAGGAGGGAGGGGAGGATGGTCCGATTGAGTGGTGTCGAAAACAATCATTTGGTCATCAGCAGGATCTACAGTGCCCACGGCAGATAATAGAGCCTTCTTTTGGGAAGGGCACGACTGGAGGAGTTCCAGTGTGGAAATGGCAGCAGGAGACTGCGCCAGATCATCTACTATGCTATACGAATGAAAAGCTCGACCAGAAGCAGCATTTCGACGTAATGATCCCTTAGGGATCTTGGTAGGGACCTCAACTTTGGGTTGAGGGATATGTAAGGGACCACTGGATGTCGAAAGAGGCTCCGTAGAACCTGAAGAGGGAGGCTCGGGGGCAGACTGAGCAGGAGGCTTGGGGTACTGACGAGACTGAGTTTGAAGGTGGAGGTCGACGGATGGGGTAGGATCGGAGTGCATCATAAGGATCTGGTAATCAGAGGAGCCAGAAATGGAAGGGGGGGCGGCTACCTGGTTGTCGGGCGGTTGG
Source organism: Pinus albicaulis (assembly GCA_034641835.2). Classification (NCBI taxonomy): domain Eukaryota; kingdom Viridiplantae; phylum Streptophyta; class Pinopsida; order Pinales; family Pinaceae; genus Pinus; species Pinus albicaulis. The sequence goes on along the minus strand of CM076574.1, from coordinate 1,270,193,143 downwards.
GTAGCCACGAATCCTTGTTGAGGGAAAGGATCAGTAAACGCAGCTGGCTGGGTAGTGGCCACATTAGGAGGAGCATGAGGGGAGGCGTGTTGTCCGCGCAATGTGGTTTGAGACTCCCACATCTGCCGCATTTGGGGTAAGAGGGGACAATCGTGGGTGTAATGACCATAAACACCGCAACACGAATAGGGCTTGTTTGTGCGAAGCGGCCTGTCCGGCTTGGGCTGAATGACCTGTTGCTGGTTGCCAGTGTTAGGGTCCACACCAGAATTGGGTCCTCGGGTACCAGGGGCAGATGGGTTTTGGTTGCCTCTCCGCCTTCTTTGAGAAGAAGGGGGATTAGTCGTGCCCTGCTGTGCAAATACTTGCCCTGGAGGGGGCTGTAGGTGCTGGTGCTGGGGTTGAGGAGGCAAGGGAGGAGGAAGCACATATGCTGGAGGAGCTGGCGCACCAGGCTGCGGATAAGGGTAATGGGTGGGTTGGGCAACATTGGGGTAAGCAGGAGGTTGGGCAAAAGGAGGAGGCATGCCGTATCCTGGATACATGCTACCGGGAGGGGGAAGAGTGCCGGAGGAGCTGGCCCCTCCCTGAGGGGGACCATAGCCCATAGGAGGTTGAGCGTATGGATGGGAAAGGGCTCCAACGATACCGTCGGTGGAATGAGATGCCCCCGGGGCGTTAGCGCCACCAGGCCTGGGGATGTCAGGAAGAACGGTATAAACATAACCAGATTGAGCGTAGATCAGGTCATATTTCAAGGCTATTTGGAGGGAGGCTTCTTCAGTTTGAGGAAAATGAGAGGCGACATCTTTTCCGATGGGAGCGGGAAGGGTGCGCAGGAACCAGTCCATGTAAACCCGATCTTCGAAGGGAGGGGCTCGACATAAGCTTCGTCTTCGTCGCCATTCCTGAACATGGGCGGAAAGGCGTGTTGAAGGGGCTTTCTTAAAGGAAGTCAAGAGCTCCGTGCCAGTATCGTATCGGAGAGGGAGCTGGAAGTACGACAAAAAGGCTTGGGAAAGAGTCTCAAAGGTGGTAAGGGTAGAGGTGGCTTGTTCAACATACCATTTAGAAGCTTCGCCGGTAAGCGTGCGTTGGAACAAACGAAGACGGATGGAGTCATCGGTAATAGAAATGGAGGAACACCACATGTGGAAAGATCGGACATGATTGGTTGGATCTTCTCCATTAAGGCCCTCAAACTTAGGGATGTCTGAGGGGAGCTTGGTTGGCATAGCGGGCCAGTTAGCATTGTGGTGAATGGGGTCATTGATCAACTGATGGAAATCGGGGAGGCTGAGGCCTGCAATGTACGGCAGCACAGGAGTGGCCGGGGTAGTTCCTGTGGTGGTTCCGCTAGTAGTAGGGCCGGCATTGGGGCCGGGAGAACCACTAGCGTTAGGCCCTGGACCAGACATGGTGAAGGGGGCAGGAGAACCGGGAGGAGAAGGAGGACCCGAGGAATCAGGGGAGGAGTCGGAGTGCGGACTCGAAGATGGACTGGCTCGACGACGGCGGTGCGGAGCAGGTCGATCAACCGGAAACTGAGGGTGAAGGCCAAGAAGTCTCCGGGAAAGGCGCCTTGGGGGCGCAATGATGACAGGAAGAAGGAAACTGATAAGGGCAGAAAGGGACAGAATCAAGTAAGGTCAAGGGCAGATAAGGTGCAGTGACAATTGATTTTAGAGTCTTTGCCGGGCGGTGTTAACCAGGCGCTTCTTCGCTTAGGGTCAGTGTGTGGCGTGCGTTAATTTTAATTTTTAAACCCTTTCCATTTTGAGAGCAAGAAAAAAGTGTGCTGCGTAGCTGAAAATAAACCTACAGAGAACAGAATATAATGCTGAAATAACAGAAAGATAACAGCTACTTGTGCATCTATCTAACCCAAGAAGGTGGGTCTCTCAAAAATATGCTGAAAATAAAGGGAAAAACTATGTAAAACACACGGAAAAGGGGCCAATAGATCTAAGGTCAAAGGGGACAGGGATCTAGAGGACAAAGCTGTTGAAAAGAGGTGTAGATCACAGCCAAGAGAAAGAGGCAAGGTGGCTGGAAAAAGGAAGGAAATCAGCAAAAAATCGGAGGGGCAAGGCAGAGGCCTTCAAAGGAGGTCCAAACAAAACGACAGGAGGTGATTTGAAAGGAAGCAAGGTTGATTTCAAAGGATCTGAAAGGGAGGTAACAGATCTGGAAAAAGGAGGCTGAAGCTCTGAAAAACAGACGGCTGAAACAGCTTAAAACTCTTCCACAACAAGTGGAGGGTAATAAAGCCCTAAGGGGCTAGGTTCCCACTTAGATGAGTAAAAATAGATCAGAACTTGGTCAAAACAGGCTGAGACAGAGGCTGGAGAACCCTGACAGAAGCTGCAGCAAAACCCAGAAAAATTGCAGAAAAGTTGCTGAAAAAATGGCAGGTCGCAGTTTCTGACCTGATTTCAGTGCAGGTCGCAGAAAAAGGGCAGAAAAGTGCGACCTGGAGGTCCAGGTCGCAGTTTATGGGCCAAAAAGTGCGACCCCCCGTTCCGGTTGTCTCGGCGGAAGATTTTCAGAAAAGTTGTCGTCTCAGTTGCGGCTGGTGTCGCTTACCTGCGCAATAGGGCCAGAAACACACGGAAGTTAGAAATTTTAATGTTTTAGGGTTTTATGTGAGAAAAACACCATAAAAATAGGGAAAATAAACAGCTGAAAAGAAACCCTAGGGTCTGAAGTAGCTGGATATGCAGGAATATGAAAAACGACAGAGGTCATAATTTAAAACTCGTGTGGAGTCGCCATTTGTTAGTATGAACCCTTTGTCGAAGTGTACGAAAAAGGACCACTTTAGCTACGCATAACTAATAGCCCTAACAACAAAAGTGGCTGCCAATATCTTCGGATCTGCGATTAGTTAGACAAGAAAATAGCTGCAAAACACCATATCTATGTATGGAAAGACATTAAGCAGTAAAATAAAGGGTTTGCTCCATGCATCCAATAGACAAGACAAGAACACAATTTTTGAAAGAATTTTTATATTACAGGGCACCTGGGAGGAAAACAAGAAGGTGTATCTAGCTCTCCTCAATGGGATGGGTTCTTTGTAGTCCTCAGCACTTCAGATCTAAGCTTTCTCTCTCTTGTAGGTGCAGAAAACCCAATGCAAAAATGAAGCTCAATGGGAGCAAATGATGAAAAATGAGACCAAGTGTATAGATCCAGAGTGATCTAGTAGGCAACAAAAGGTGAAGAATGATGGAAAAAACCCTCCTATTTATAACAAAATATTGGGTCATTCTAGATCTTGGTGCATGATTAAAATAATGTTAACCAAATCTAGATCCACCTTTTATGGAATACTTTATTATATTTGTTGGAGGGAAAGGGTCTTTGACTTGGGTCAACTCCCTTGATTAGTCAAAAATAAATAAATAAATGATTTATTTATCTTTTTAAGGAAGTGGTTGGAAGATAATCAAATAAATAATGATTTATTTAATTATTTGTGGGTGATTTGGTCATATTTAACAAGGAATATTATCTAAATAGGATTTAAATAATTATTCCTAGAAATTAATAAGATAAATAAATGTTTATCTAATTAATTTCTTTGATTTTGGGTTAAAAATGACTGGGAATAACCATTAAATTATGATTTAATTAATTATTCCATGAGGAAAATCAAACAAATATGGGTTTGTTCAATATTTCCTTTTGGGGTTTCCTGTTTTAACATAGTGAAAGCGGTTTTACTTAGGGTAAAACTGGTCTTACATGGTGTACTTGGGTCCATCTAATGATAATAGGTTAGATGACCAAAAAATGGTGTAACAGCTTCTTCTGGATATGAATTTGATGTATTTCAGCTGCAGTACTCCGTGGTACACCTGGTTATTTGAACAAAAATAAAATAAACTGCTGAGAAGTCTGCCATATAAATGCTCTGGTGGTTTCGATCTGTTGTCTAGTGAAAATTTCTTCAGGGACACGGTGTTGAATAAAAACTATATGGGTACCCTGTACCCGATGAAGAAAAACATTCTGCTGCAGCGAAAACCATGATGTGCATTGATTTTCGTGTGTTGTACCTTCTGCGTGGTTTCTGGGTCTTCCATCCGATGTTTTTCTTCTCAAACCACTGCATAGGGCTCAAAACCTTCATTGGCGTGCCCTAACCTTTTTGCTGTTCCATTTTAAATCTCTGTTGGAGAAAACTGTGCTTTTGATGGCCCCGGGGAAGATTGTATAGATTTCTCAGCCCTGTTCTTAAATGCAGTCACGTCCATAACCTTCCTGGGCTTGGCTTTACTAATTTAATCTCTGCATCTGATCTCTTCGGCATTCTCTGTCACTGTCACAGAGACTAAGAAACTCAGAAGTTTTCTGCCGCTCAGAACCCTGCAGGACACGAAAACTGTTAAGGAATCATGCATGAGGGGTGACGGACACAATGAAGACGATGAGGGTGGCCATGCTGGATGATGAGACGGTGGGAGTGCACAGGTTGGTGGCGGAAAACACAGCGAAACAATGAAATATGGTCTGGGGGACGTGCACGAAGCAGAGGAAGTTTTACATGAAAAATCACAAAAAATGACCTTTGAACGAATACATATGATGAAGGTGATTATACGACTGAACATGTGGAAGGGGTGATGACGTGGGTGGACTGGTCAGTGACTGGGGATGAACATATCTAGACCGTCCGATCTCAAAGGAGATCGACGGTGGAAACGCGTCGGACGGTGGGCTAGAGGCGAATTTGGCTTAGGTTATACAATGTGCAGCTTCGCGGAGCGACAGCCGTTGGATGGGCGATCGCAGATTGGACGGATATTATGCATATCGGTCCGTGACTTTGGACGAACAATAGCGCGTGATGGAGGGCGGTTTTAGAACCGTACATGGGGACACGCGGCAGAAGGTGTATGGAATCGATGGGTCATCGGGGAAAACTGCCCACCGCGCAAAGGCGGTGCGATAGAAACTGCCAGGTTTGACATAGTGCGTCGCGGGGACCACAGGGGCTGGTGTATTCCGGACCGTCGATCTGGCGAGAAATGAACGGTTAAGATGTGGTGATCGACAATGCATGGGTTTCACGGTGGTTGCTGTGGGGGCGGCGATCACCGTCTCTTCTTTTTGAATCAACGGCTAGGAATATCCCCATATGCGTTGGATATTAGCGCCTTCTTGTGCTAGCATGTGGTTCTAGCGTCGGGTCACTTGGAGGAAAAGGTGCAGGGGGCTAGCAGAAGAGGGGCTAGGCCTATTATAATGTGGAAAATGGGTTTTTAAGTCATTTTAATTCATTTTGAGGCCTATAGAGGGTAGCGATAGGAAGGAAAGGGGTATAAAGGTTTAAACAAAGGGTGAAAATGGGATTTAAAGGGGATCTTGGGAGGTTTAGAGGGTTAACAGGGGGAAAGAGGGGAGCAAGGGGGATCTTGAAAAAGGGAAAAAGGGATGAAAAGGGATATTTTGCAGGGGTATAAGGGGTAAATGAAGGCTTTTAGGAGAAAACGTTTTTGCAATAAGAGGATATTTATAATGGGATTTCAGCAGAGGGGATTACATCATAGGGAAAATGCTTAGAAGACTTCAAGGATGATGTGTCTCAGGGGAGATGCATTCATTGAAGTCTCAGAAACATTTTAGCCCCCTACTTTGCTTGTCAAAAATTTATAAGGGGGGGCTAACACACCCACCTTTCTATCTCTTTGTGTCATTATTATTCCTAAACACACGAGGTAAACACCTTTCTCCTACTTTATATGGGATACTTGATTAATCAAGTATTAGCCTAGGAGGTTTTACCTTTTTGCAATTTTAACTCCGATATTTTTACAGATTCGGCAAAAGTGGGAAGGTTACAACTGTGAGCCATGGAGCAGCTCCTAATTTCCAGTGTTTCCTTTACTTGCTACTACAGTGCAACAAATTCCGTTGCACTTCAGAGACATTCCAGAATTTTTCATGATTCTCTTTTAGACAATTAGGTTGTTTTTGCAACAAATGGTATAATTGTAAATATGTAGCCGTTGAAGGAAATTAGGGGATTTTCTGAAAAATTTGTATAAAGAGGGCCTGCGGGCTGTGAATCAGGGTTAATCCCATTACCTACAGATTTGTAACAGTATATTTTGCAATTAATTGAATGCACAACATCCTTCTATTTCATCTATAATTCGTAAGCTTGCCACAGCCCTAACCAGAGAGTTGGGCCCACTCTTCTGATCAGGTGTTGTGTTTCCTTTCTTTTCATTGCTTTCATGTTTTAGTTTGATTTTGTTACTGTTGTTCCGGTGTAATATTTCAATTGATGTGAATGTCCTTTTAATTTTGCAATCATTTTAATGTTGTTATAGTAGTCTGTGTGTTTATGGATTTAAGCCTCTGATCTACAGCAGGTCATGTAATTTCTCATGCATATACTGTCTTGTTAGCCTTGAAATAAATAACCCCCTCAAGTTGATAATTTATTTGGAAAAAGGGTTGAATATTGTTCGCACCCGGACAACAACACTAAGAACGATGTACTCCATGAGAATCATAACTTCTTGCCCATAAAATAACCTAAAGGGTTTATGACCTATCAAATTCTTACATGTGGTACTATAAGCCCATAACGTTGTTGGAATTATAAGGTCCCAGTCATCTCTATTCACATTTCATACCTTAGTAAGTGCATTCTCCAAAATCATATTAAATTCTTCTACTGTTCCATTAGGCTGAGGGTGATAAGGGATAAGGCTTCTGATGACAAACTTGGAACTCCTTAGTCAATGCTTCAATTGTATTATTTAGGAAGTGTGAACCATGGTCACTCATCAAAATATTTAGACATCCAAATTTAGACAATATGTACTAAAAAATAAACTTTGCAGCAATATTTGCACTGTAATCCCTTACTGGTTGTGCTTCAACCCATCTTGTTAAGTAATCAGTCATTTTAATTATGTACCTTGCACCGGTCCTCTTTCCAGGTGGGCTGATGTGTCCAAAATAATCAATTGACCACTTATCAAAGGCCTGCAATGTAAATTGTGGTACCAACGACATCTCATCTCTTCTAGAAGGCCTCCCTATTCTTTGACACATGTCACATGCTCGACAATACTCCTTCGCATCTTTATGTAGTGTAGGCCACCACAATCCTTCTCTCAAAATCTTATGCATAGTAGGTTTTCCTGCATATTGTCCACTAGATGCGCCCCTATGATCCTCTTCTAGAATCATCCGTTTCTCATGTTCAAGAAAATATCTACGCAATATCTCATCTAGTCCCATATTATATAATTGTCTTACTATTAATGAAAATTCAGCTGCCTTAACCACTAATTCTTAATTTTGTTGTGTAGTATACTCTAAAGGAGCCATTCCTGTGCTCAAAAACTGAATGATATCTACAAAATGGTCATCTTCCACTCTGATTAAAAATATCTTCACATCAGGGAGATTATCCTCTATGTTGATTGGCTCTTCCCCTGTTTCCATCCTTGAAATATGCTCAGGTCCTACATTCAGTCTCACTGGTTTAATAATGATTTCAAATTCATATTCTTGGAATAACAATAACCATCTACAAATATTTCCTCATAATACAAGCTTACTAACTCTAGAAAGTATACAAACAATGTGTATACCAATGGATTCAATCTGATCATGCAATGTACTAAAGCAAGATACTGAATCCTTCTACAAATCAATTGCGGAAAATAAACACGATCGCTAATCACAACAAGTAAAGAAAGAGGAAAATCAAACCACAAAATATATATTTTCCCGAGGAAATATTACTACTCAAAACCCCTCTATCTCTATTGTATAATGAACCAAGGAATCATGAAACAATAAAATTCACTCTTCTCACAAGAGTCGGTTGCACTATCCTGACTGTCTCACAGTGATCCGGAAAAAATTGATCCAACACTTAGCCAATTATTAGCCTGTCTTCACCCTGCCTCTCTCATTCAATTCATGTGGAATGAAATCCCTATTATTTAGGAATTTCAACCTTCCTTGACTGTGTAATTAATCATGGGCTTCCTATGGTTATATAACTGCATCCAGGAAGTTTGCTAAAAATACAACAGATAGATAACATCCATTTAACCTTTATCTCAACTGGGTATTCATCAGAACTGACATGCATGCAAATATTAATAGTAAATCATCAATTGCATGAAATATCACTGCATGTGAATTAAATCTGATTTAATTCACTTAATCTCTCACTAGTGCAACAAACAGTTACAACTAGTTCAACTGACTTTACATCACTTAACTGAGTTAACTGATTTCTCATGCATTAAAATAATGCAATAACTACAAATATAACTCCATAACTAATAGAATCACTCTACATGCCTCACCAACCACCCTCAACATGAAATTCATGGGAAAAATGAGTTTATCACACTCAGTTAACTATTACAAGTGATGATGAGATAAGATTACAATTTATTGTCCAATTTATTTAAGGGAAAATTAAATTAGACACATTTCCAATTTATTAAATAAATTGGCTTTCATACTAATGTATCGTTAGGACTTGTTGTCCCACACTAGTGTGTGTGCTACAATTTCTTGTTGACTTTCAACACTCCCTCTCAAAAAGAAAGGGATTATCAGCTACCTCGATCCGACCTCTGTGGTATTCGAATTTGATCCTGGCGAGCGCCTTCGTAAGAATATCTGCATCCTGATCTTTTGAGGGAATGTACTAAAGTAACATAATGCACCTCTGAAGAAAATATCTGAGATGGTGGTACCAGATGTCTATGTGCTTGGACCTATCATGGAATACCAGATTAACTGAGAGTTTAATGCAACTCTAGCTATCATGATGTATCACCGTCGGATCCATCTAATGACCAAACAAACCAACCAGAATCTTCCTCATCCAGAAGGCCTCACATGCAGCCTGATTTTCTTACATGTACTCTGCCTCGGTTGAACTGAGTGCCACAAATCCTTGATTCCTGATGTACCAAGAAAATTTTGTTGATCATATGCTAAGGATCCCTCCTGATGTGCTCTTTCTGTCGGATGGACTGATTTCCCAATCTGCATCGGTGAAGCCTTGAAGCTTCACTCCCTCTGTCCATATGTACTGTAATCCATACTCCATACTTCCCCTAAGATATATCAAGACATGCTTCCCCGCCTTCCAAAATAGCTTGGTCATCTTAACCTTAGCCTGATTCAGCTATTTAACTGCGTAGACAATTTCTGGTCTGTTGTTCACCAAGTACATCAGTGAACCCACTAGCTTCCTATAAAAAATAATGTCCACTACCTCACCTAAAGTAGCATCCTCCTTCCTCCAGTTTCCTGGAAAAGGAGTCTCCATGGTTTTACTTCTCTCCATGTGAAACTTACTCATAATCTCTTTGGCATACTTGCCTTGAGAAACAAATAGCTCACCATCTCGCTGCCATATTTCCAAACCAAGGAAATAATGAAGGAGTCCCATGTCCTTCATCTCAAACTCTCTTGCAAGATCCTCTTTGAAAGAAATTATGAGTTTCTCATCACCTATGAAAATTAGATCATCAACATAAAGTATGATAATCAAGAGCTTACCACCAACCACAATCTGGTACAGGTTCACATCTGCTTCACTCTTTTCGAAGCCCAACCCGATGAAATAGTTGTCAATCCTGGAGTACCAAGCACGAGGTTCTTGCTTCAGCCCATACAATTCTCTCTTGAGTCTGCACACATGCGACTCTCTGTCAAAGAACTAAAAACATTCTGGATTCTCTATGTACACTTCTTCCTCAATAAATCCATTGAGAAACACAGTTTTCACATCCATCTAATGTATCTGCCACCCCATCTACGCTGAGAGAGGAAAGATAGATCTAATCGATGAGTATCTCGTAATCGGTGCAAAATTCTACTCATAGTCAATCCCCTCAACTTGTGAGAATCCCTTAGCTACAAATCTAACCTTATACTTCTCCACACTCCCATCAACTGCTTACTTCACCTTATAGATCCATCTAGATCCAACCACTGATTTTCCAACTAGTCTTGGGAAAATTTCCCATTCACTGTTCTTGAAGATGGAGTCATACTCCTCAATCATGGCGTCATCCCAAATTGGTTTCTGCATTGCTTCCTCAAAGGAGAATGGTTCTGTCACAATACACTTTCTCATAAGAGCCATGTATCCAGTGAACCTGTCTAGATATTGTCTCTGTCTGCGTAGTGAAGTAGGTGCTCCTACATGTTCTACCGCATCAAGTCTCAATCTATCAACTTCCGTGGTTCGCCTTCTACCATTTCTGGTGGATGGCTCTACATGAGTATTTTTTTCCACTCCATGACCCTCCGCATGTGGATTCTCCGCATCTTGAGGTTCATCCTTTGGAACCAAGATTTCCTCATTTTCATGCAAATCAAGCTCCCTCTCAAGGGACAATCGCATGGATTTCTCCTCATCAAATTTTATATCCCATCTCACAACCATCATCCAGCTATTTGGAAAATACCCCCAATATCTATGGGGATTATTAGTGTACCCGAAAAATATCCCAATCTCAGATGTTGGTTATAGCTTCTTCCTAGAATCTTTGGTCACATGGCAATAGATAGATGAGCCAAAAATTTTAAAATATGAAACATCAGGTTTCTTACCAGAAAACGCCTCCTCTGGTGTACTCATGCCAAGTATCTGATGAGGACTACAATTTTTCACAAATACCCCTGTGTTTCATGCCTCCACCCATAGATGCAATGATAGGCCCTCATCATGCAACATCTCTCGTGTCACACCCACAATTATTATGTTCTTTCTTTCTATGACCCAACTTTGTTGTGGGTTACGAGGCGCAATAAAATATCTTTGAATTCCTTCTTTGCTACAAAATTTCTTGAATTCATTGGAGATGTACTCACCACCATTGTCGCTCTTAAGAGCCATCACATGCTTCCCCATATATTTCTCCACCAGTGATTTGAATTCACAGAATTTTTAGAACGTCTGACCTTTCTTCTGCATGAAGTAGATCCAACACTTTCTAGAAAAATAATCAACAAATATCACATAATACCTATGCTTTGTTGTCAAAGCTATAGAGAATGGTCCACACACGTCTGCATGCCTCACCAACCACCCTCAACTCGAAATTCATGAGCTAACTGAGTTTATCAAACTCAGTTAACTATTACAAGTGATCATGAGATAAGATTACAATTTATTGTCCAATTTAATTAAGGGAAAATTAAACTAGACACATGTAGAAATTTATTAATACTGATAGTATTACCGGATCCTCTTGATCTAACAAATTAATATTATTTTAAATACATAATTCTTCCACTTAATTCTTTGCGTAAATTAAATCGCCAATTGCAAAACTCATGAAGAAAATCAATCGCACATAAACATAGTTGTTTAATGGGAAAGCTTAAAGCTAAAAACCCCAACTATAATATATTATTTATATCAATGGAATCATGTAATAGTCTCATACAAAGCTTATTACATCAATCTCTCAGTACAATCAACAATCATTACACACTGTCATGCAGAAATTTGCATATCTATGCACTAATTTCTTGCCTCCTGACAGCCTGCCTCCACTGCGCAATCCCTGTTGAAGAAGACCCCTGAATGAATTCGAATTGGCCTTGCCTTGACTGCGCAATCCTCATTGGAATCTCCAATGTGTGTCAAATTCATTGAATGCATCACTATAGTCACAACAAATATTCCATCTCACCCTTTCACCTATCTCTCCACTGGGTTTCCACTGGAACTGACATGCAAGTAGTTAACTATTGTATTTGTTCAGTTGTAAGTGACTCTCTAGTTATGAATTAATTAAATAATTATTTCACTAAACTCTCACTAGTGTATCTTTCAGTTAGACTAGATACAACTAGCTCAACTGAGTTTAAGTCACTTAAATGAGTTAAAATAAATAACAACTCCCATAACTACTCTTCCAACTCTTTCATAACTTTTCCACTTCAGTTCTAACTGAGTCCTCCATGCATGAGTCACCAACCACCCTAGGAATTGCGTAATTCCTTCAGCCCACTGATTTGCCAAATATTTTCACTAAAATAAAGTGCTCCAAGAGAATAATTTGATATTTATTGTCGGATTATTATTAAGGGCTAATAATAATCGACATGCACCTATTTTTAGATTGATGATCTATAAATAGACTTCGCCCAATATTCTAAAAATATAATTTCATCTATTTTTCACATTTGATCAAACATCTACAAATAACATCCTGCAACTTATAGAATATGCTCACCATGTCTAAAAATAGACATACACCTAAAAATAGCATGCGGGCTCCACTTAGTGAAGGTGATTACTTTTCACTAAGCTCATCATCTTGTTCAATATCAACAACACATTTCCAATTAATTAAATAAATTTCCTTTCACACTAATGTATCGCTAAGATCTGTGGTCCCACACTAGTGTGTGTGCTGCAATTTCTCGTTGACTTTCAACACTAACCAAATACTTTAGTGCAGAATGATCTATAAACATTTTAAATTGTGACACCAGCAAATAGTGTCTAAACTTCTGCAAACTTCAAAACATACACCATGGCCAGTCCTTCCCTTTTTGTAGTGGTGTAATTATTTTCCTCTTCAGATAACTTTCTACTTGCAAAATTTATAGGATGATCAATCTCTCTTGCACCAGGTTGTGCCAATACCACTCCCAAATTTATACAAGAGCCATCCAAATGGACATGGAATTCCTTATTCCAATCACGGAACACTATTATAGGTGTAGATACCATTTTTTCTTTCAATATGTCAAGGCTCTTATGGCATTCTTCACTCCATTGAAAAGTTACATCGTTCAACTATTTCTCCACAGGCCTAGTGATATAAGCATACCCCTTTATGAACTTCCGGTAATAGCCAATATTTCCCAACGTAGTGTGAATTTTTCTTACTGTCTTAGGTGGAGGAAATTTCACAATTATATCAATCTTAGCAGGGTCTACCATTAGTCCTTGCTTACAGTGAATATGTCCCAACAATATGCTAAAAAGGACACAAAATATGCACTTATTTAGGTTCAAAGAGATCTGATATTGTCTATATGTGTCGAGATAAATTCTTAAACTTCTAACATGTTTTCTCAACAATCCAAATATTCTACAATCATCAAAATATACCTATAAAAACTTGTGGATGTTTTCCTTTAAAAGTTGCGACCACCACCCTATAAAATATAGCAGGGGTATTTTTTAATCCAAAATGAATTATTGTGTATTTATACGAGCCCCATTCTATAGAAAATGTGGTTTTATGGAGATATTCAGGTGCAATCCTAATATGATGATAACATGAGAATCCATCTATAAATGATTAAGCTTCCTGACCTCCTACATTTTCTAGCATTTCATCTGTGAAAGGGATAGGGAAGGGAACACGTAAATATGCATCCTTCAACTTTCTCAGATCAACACAAATCGTAATTTCTGCTTGAGTCTTCTTCTCTTGCACCACCAGAGGACTCACCCATTATGATTCTTCTACAGGTTCAATAATTCTTGTTGACATCATCTTATAAATATCTACTTTCACTTTCTCCTTATACTTTGGGTTTAGCCTGTGAGGTCTTTGTTTAACCGACTTCACACCAATTTTAAGGGGAATCTTCATGACTCCTATATCTCCTATTATACCCTTCATTTTTGAAAACTTGGTGAGAAACAGTTATTGATATTCATGAAGTAACTCTGTAACTTTACTGATTGTCTCCTCATCCCAGTAGTCTCCTATTGTTGCAAAATTGGGTTCCTTCTTTGATCCTATGTTTACCTTCTTCACCTTCAATGTATTCATTATGTCTGATATCTCTGATTTAGATCTAGTTAATTCGTGATTTCCTTTTGACTCTGCTATTTCAATGTTGTGAAGATATTCTTCTTCATTTGTAGTAAGTTTATATAATTCCAGTGCATTTTCTATCTGTGCAACCCAATGAGGTTTTTGCCATGTCAATGGGGTTACATCCTAAAATATAATCTTCTTGACTATCTAAAGGACCAAATATATGTATGGGAAATCACCCTCAAAGATGAATGTTAATATGAAGCCATCAACCATGTATTCCGAGTGCACGATACCATCTCAAAGCTTCATTTCTAAGTACCAGTTCTTAGGGATTGTCTCTAATGTATGAATGAATCCATGTACCCATTCTTGTTGTGGTATCTCCTTCCATGTTGTAGTGCATAGTTGTATATGATTCCTAGGATTAGTTTCACCATCATATTTTATCTCCCTCTCTATATCTATATGCCCAAACCTTATCCACATCAGTCTTCAACATTCTTGCCAACCTCCTATATTCTTCTTGTGTGCACTCCACCATCTAGCAGGGGTAGCTTTCAGGGCTATATCTAAGGATGAAAATCTTTAATTTTCTGGAAATTTTTCTTCATAATTATTAAGAAAAGTATCTACATCAGCTAATCCATCATAAGAAGGAGGTTTACATACCTTAGATATCATACAATGAATTGATTTTGTAGCTTTTTCACAATGCCTTGTGGATACTTCATGCAACCTATTCAAATAGTTCTCCAACTCTTATTCTAATTCTGAGGCAAAATAACTATCAAAATCGTAACTCAACTTTCCCTCTACAGTAGGGTTAACACAATCGTGTTCCTCCGTTGTCATTTGATAGATATTGTCTATGTTAGTTGCACAATATTATTCTTTGACTGGTTTTGTGTATCTTATTCCTTCTCACGGATCCAAGGGAGCAGTTACTCTCATATTGTTTCATTCAAATATCATCTGTATCTTCTTCAGATTAATTATGGCCATATTGGGAAATGGTCAGTCAATTCCAAACAATGTAGGATAAGTTTGATTTTCATCAACAATATTTATTACATCAAAATCAGCATTAGTGCGATCTCCTTCAATATCCATTGTGACGCTTAGTATTATTCCCATTAGGAAGATATTTTGTTGATTTTCCACCCTTAAATAAATAGGTGACCACTGTAGCTTCATATTACCCATTAATTCCCATGTTTTCTTCCTCAAGAAATTAGCATCATATCCTAGATCCAAAATAATTTGATCCATCTCATACTCTCCTATCTCTGCACTAAGCCTCATCTCTCTTTTGATTCTCTTTTGTCGATGTAAATTATTAATTGTGTGTGTTGTAGACAATTCTTGTCACTCCTAGAGACAGTCTAGAGTTGCTATAGACCAGTGCCTAGGAAATCTTATCATAGCAAGAAGGCATATAATAAATCTGGAGCGTCAATCCAAATGCTCTCCTGCTATCTCTTGTAAAACAAGGAAAGTGATCTTGAATGGGACCAAACTCTCTCAGAAGCTGATGTAGAGATAAGTAAATTGTAGGAACAACATGCAAAGCTTCAATATTAAAGCGTCAGACAGTTAAGAGACAATTTACTGCAAAGAGGGTCGATTCAAATAATATGTCACAGAAATCAAACATCAGAAGGTGGATGCAGTGAAGAAAGTATCAGGAAGATACTAGTTAACATGAGGCTGATACCCAGATACACAACAGAACCACATATGGGCTTATCAATCTAAGAATCCATACATGGCAATGGCGTTTTAAAAGCACCTTCCTCAAGTAACTAATATAGCAGAAAATATGGATGAAATGAACATGGAACAGTATATCATGCTTGGGCCTATTTAAAGCGCTTGACTGTTTTAAATAAGGGCATCAACTAGGATGAATCCTTACCAAACCAGTGAGCCACTCGCATTCCAGTAACATGGTACAAGAAGATGAATGAAATGAAATGAAATGTTATATCAACACATAAGAGAAAATTACATACTGTGAGATACCAAAGACCAGAATCCTCATTACAGATTTAAATCCTCCTCACTGAGACCCTACGGGCTCTAAGCCTTTACACGAAAGCTTTACAAGATGTATACAAGAACTTCTCACTGCACAGTTTGCTGGTAGAAATCTGGAACCCTTACCATGTCTATCTTTCTAGTTTTTATAGATGAGATAGAAAGCTCTAGATAGCGAGGTAGGTGATACACATTTAATAGTCCGATTTGAAACAAAGTGGCGGAAAACATTCGCGCCCATACTGTGAATGAATGAATATAATTATTTGTACTTGGCAATCTACCTCTAGAAATAAATGAACTGGAAGAAAATCTCTTCAGGAACAGGGCATGAGGGTAATTCTTCATGAACATTTTGTACGTCCCTGAAGGGGACTCGACTGAAATATCACCTTGAGAACATTTCTTTCTGAGCACTGTACCTTCCAATATTTGGATTTAAATCTAAGACCTGAAATGCAGGAAGTTGTATCTTTTGGCCTTTCACTGATGTTTTTATGCTGCAAAATTAATGTCTTCAGCTACTAGAACCTACCTTTTGTACTGCTCTGAGAGGTGCAATAGATTTTCTTTCTATTTCCATTAATGAGGTCATATCACAACCACTGCCCCAAGATTTCCTTCATGAAATTTTCCTTTGCAGGCCGATTTTGGATGCGTCCTCGACCTCTGTGGTGAAGGGGGAGATTAATGGAGGATTCCTGTTAATGCAACCTGCAAAAACACACTAACATATTAAAAGACTGGACACAGGGGCGGTGAATGTGGTGGCAGCCATGGCAACGGTGACAGAGACTAAACAAAATGGTGAGATGATGTAGGGTAGCGAAGGAGGATGTAGAGGAACATGATGAATGAACGTGGAGAAAACCCGTAACTTAAACACTGAAATATGACACCTAAATGGAGTACATGAATGGTGGAGGGTAATGGCAGTGCCACGTGGGCGTACGAAAGGTCAAGCGGGAGGGGTGACGTGGAGAGAGGCTTGGTTGGTCAAAGGGATGTGTCAATAATTCCAGGCCATGCGATCAAGAATGAAATCAATGGTTGAAAAGGCATTGTACAACAATGGAATGGTGGACCTGAATGTTATGCAACTTGTGTTAAATCTTGTGCAACTTTGGAGGATGACCACCGTTGGATGACAGCTGACAGATCCAACGGCACTGATGAATTCCGCTACCCGTCTTTGATCTGATCTTTAACGTGAGAAATGGGCGGTTTCAATCATCGTACACTTGGACACTTTTCCAGCGATGTGTGGAATCGTTGGCTCCATGGAGAATACCGCTTGCCCAACGGAAGTGGTGCGGAATGAAACTGCCGGTTTCAGGGGTAAGGCGCAACGGGGACCACCGGATGGAGATAGGTAGAGGATCGTCGATCTGAGGCATGATCGGACGGCGCACAATGCACCCGATGGCTGTGTACGCTAGGCGCTTAGGAGGATAGCATGCGGTCCTGGGCCTTGGGTTGCGTGGGGGATAAAGTGAAGGGGCTGAAACTAATGGGGCCAAGCCTGATATAATTTTAACTTCGGATTTTAACCTTTGTAAAATGCATTTTCTGAGCAGAAAGGGTAACGATAGGTGGAATATAGGGATTTTAGGTCACCAATAGGATTTCAACAGACCTGAACGGAATCGACGGCCAAGAAATTTGAATGAAGATTTGGCATGAACAACATTGGCTCCAGCTAGGGACGGCATCTTCATCCCTGGACATGTCGAGAACCTGCAAACCTCTGATCATCCTGTATATGAAATCTGTTCTTTAATCCCTTTATATCTTCTTCAAAACTCATCGGCTTACCCACCTTATTTAAACTAAAGACTGAATAAAACCTATATACAATATAATACATCAGGCTCTCTCTACCTGAATTAAAACTGGAAGTAGGGTTTTAGGAATTGGCCATTCACAGGGGCGTCCAACAAGTCGCCCTGCAAATTCTCCAATGTAAACGTGTTATTACCTCCCTGTCCCACAATTTTAAATGGGCCGAACCAGAGGGGGTCAAATTTCCCGTGCTTTCCTTTTTCGTCTCTCTAGACATCCCATTTGAGAACCAGGTCACCATTTTGCAAATTTTGATCCTTTGCATGCCAATCAAAGATATTTTTCATTTTTTTCTGGTATTCAGATAATCTTTGATTCACCTGGTCTCATGTTTCCTCTAATTCTACCAATTGATTTATCCTTTTGACCATATTATCTGTCTCATCCTGATTTTCCTGCATGAAACGTGCCACTGGCAAAGCCAACTGCACGGGAAACACTGCTGCTCGTCCATATACTAATTCATAAGGATATTTCCCTGTTGCTCTCTTGTTGGTTATCCTATTCACCCATAGAGCAAACTTTAATTGGGAATCCCAATTCTTTTAATTCTCATTTATAGTTTTCTTCAAGGCCCTCACCAGGGTTTTATTAGAGGACTCTTCCAAGCCATTCCCCTGTGGATAGTAAGCTGTGGAATGGTTCAATATAATGTTATACTGCTGGAATAAATTTACGAATCTTGCCGACTTGAAGGCCTTTGCATTATCAGTTACAATTCTAGTAGGACAGCCAAACCTAGATATGATATTTTCTTCCACAAATTTGATTATCACAGTATCTGTAGCATTTCTTGTAGGTATGGCTTCCACCCATTTTGTAAAATAATCTGTGGCTGTTAGTATCCATTTATGTTGGCCACTTGATGGGGGATGTACTTCCCCTATAAAATCTAATCCCCATTTCTGAAATGGTTCATTTACATGAACGGGAATCAAGGGCAGGGCTGCTAATTTTTGTCTTTCTGCAAATCTTTGGCACTTATCACATGCTCTAACCCAAATAAAAACATCTGTAAATAATTTTGGCCAGTAGAAACCAGCCTTCAGGATTTATGAGCTGTAGCCCTCCAGCTGTAATGTCCTCCACAGATTCCTTCATGAAATTCTGTCATTATATTCTCCACTTCATTTTCTGTAAGGCATAATAGTAATATACCTGAAGGATCTCTCCAATATAGTTGTCCATTAGCAACTATGTATTTCTGCGATTTAGTTCTCACATCTCTGTATTTTACTTTATCACAACTCGGAGGACAACTGAGTGTTAAGAGATATTCAATTATTTCTTTGTACCAAGGACTAGTGAGATATTTTATGTGTATCTTTTGAGTGGCCATCTCTACTCCATGCTGCTCTTCTCCTTTCTCAGACTCTTCATTTGCTATCATGGATAAATTTATGCCTAGAGCCTGATGATTTGATTCAGACAAAATTTTGGCTAGCCCTTGTCCTTTAACCAGCTTAGTGGGTCTTATGTCCAGATCGTACTCCTATATTTTTTGCAATCCATCTTCCTCTTTTGCCTTCACTATCTCCTTGGACGAGGATATCTTTGACAGCTGTTGTAGGAACATATGCAGTAATGTGGGATTGCAAAACATATGTTCTAAAGGCTTTGAGAGACTTCACGAGGGCATATGCCTACTTTTCTAATATTTTATACTTCAATTCTGCATCATGCAATACCTGACTGAAAAAGGCTATTGGCTGCTCATATCCATCTTCATTTTTCTGCAACAAGACTCCAGCTACTGTATGAGGTCAAGCAAACGAAAAGATCATAAATGGCTTTGTATAATCAGGCCCAGCTAGCACAGGAGCTTCAGCAAATGCCTGTTTTATCCTTGTGAATGCATCTCTAGATTCTTAGGACCATTTCACCTCATTGTTCTTTTTAAGCATATCAGTTATATGCCTAAATATCTCAGCATAGTTAGGAATAAATCTTCTCAGGAAATTAATTCGTCCTAGGAACACCTGCACTTCTTTCTTATTTCTGGGGAGAGGAATACCATTTATGACTTCAACTCTTTTGGGGTCTATTTTCACACCATCTTTAGTCACAATGTGCCCTAAAAGCTTTCCTTCCTCTAATGCAAATAAAGAATTTTGTGGATTAAGGGAAAGGCCATACCTTCTGCATTTTTCGAAAGTTCTCCGTAGATGCTCAATATGCTCATCATCATTCTTGGAAAATACTGTAATATCATCAAGGTATACTACCAGGAATTTATCCTGTTCGCCAACAAAAGCAATATCCATAGCCCTTTGAAAGGTGGCTCCTGCATTGATTAATCCAAAAGGCATTCTGGCATACATGAATGTTCCCCATGGCGTGGTGAAAGAAGTCTTCTTTTGATCTTCTGGGAACACAGCCACCTGATTATAACCAGAAAAACCATCCATCATTGACATTCTAGACACTCCCACCACTTTCTGCAGGATGTGGTCCATCTTAGGCAGTGGATAATTATCCTTTAAAGATGCTCTATTTAAATTCCTGAAATCCACACATAATCTTATTTCTCCATTCTTTTTTCGAACAGGAACCAGGTTAGCGACCCATTCAAAGTATCTTAGTGGCACAATTATTTTGGCCTGTAGCAGCTTCTTGATTTCTTTTTCAATTGAGGGGAGTAGCAGAGGATTTATCTATCTGAGCTTCTGCTTATATGGTTTGCATCTTCCCTCAGAGGAATTTTATGCTGCATTGTATTAATATCAAAAGTTTTTAGGTCCTGATAGGACCATGAAAATACATCCTTATATGACCGAAATAATTTCAAATATTTTCTTTTATATTCCTCTAAAAATTTCTTGGATAATTTTACGATTTTGGGCTCAGCATCAGTGCCCAAATTCAAGTCTTCTACTTGATTTTCTTCTATTACTTTACTGTGCTGCAATGGAACATCATTTTTATCAAATAATCTTTCTAGGGGCACTAGCCCTCTAGGGATAACATTTCCTTTCAGCTGCAGCACTTTATTACCTGCTATTTTTTCTTCCCATTTGTTTTCTGCAATATTTTCAGCTTCCTCTTCTTGACAGTCATCAATCTCCATATTAGAGAATTCTCCCATTTTTTCCAGGAATCTCTTCATCTGTTCCTCATCTTCAAATACTTGCCAATGCTTAATATTATCTGGAATTGACGGTCTATAACATACCTCAATTTCATACCTCAAGAGTGGGTTCTGAGGAGGACGGAATGTAATGGCAGCTACGGCAAGAGAGTCTGCTATTCTGTTCCGCTCCCGGGGCATGAACTGTATATTAAATGCTGAGAAGAAATTCTCCACCATATCCCATACTTCATTCCTATAGGCTTTCAGCCGGGGGTGTTTAGTTTGGCATTGATTTCTAACCTGTCTAACAACCAATTTAGAGTCTCCCAGAACTTTTAAACTTTGGATGCCCATGTTTCTAGCTGTATGTAATCCCAGAAAAAGTGCTTCATATTCAGCTACATTATTAGTAGCCTCATACTCCAATTTGAAGGATAGTGGGACCCATTTTCCCTTAGGAGAAATTAATAACACTCTAGCTCCATTTCCTTCTCTTGAATTTACTCCATCAAAATGTAATGCCCAAATTTCTGATTCCTGGTCTTCTGAAGGCTGCTCAATTTGGATTTGACAGAAGGGGGGCTCATGAGCATAATTTTGGTTTTCTTCTAACATCAAACATGAGAAGTCTCCTTCCTTGTTGTAAACTGGGGAATTCTCTGAGCAGTCGGCCTTAGTCACCATTTTAACAAATCTAGTCTCCATGTATAACCTCCTCTCCTGGCCTCCAAAGACTGGGACAGTAGCATATGTTAAGTCCATTTTGAGTGACCCGCCAATTTTTGTACCCCAGGACATTGATAATAGCATGCCAAAGCAGGCTGGGATATCAGCAACCATAATGTCCATTACTACGCTTTTTGCTGAAATCTGGGCCAGATTGACCACTAAATCTTTAATCATTCCCAAGCATTTAACTCTTTTGGAATCAAATGAGTAGAGGTCTTTGTATGGACGTGTGATCTGCAATCCTAATTGTTCCATGACTGACAAAGGCATGAGATTATGGGAAGCCCCAGAATCTAACATACAATTGTGTAACAGCAGGTCATGAATGACTAAAGACACGTAAAAAGGAGGAGTAGAAGGGTCTATCTCCTCGACATGTGGGCCAAAGACTACCAAGGGTCTTTCTTCTTGGAGGTTAAGACTATCTGGAATTATTGGTGCTTCAGGAGGGAGTATGAAGGAAGTAACTTGAGATTGATATGCAGGTTGTTTTAGCAGTTCGGTCAAGGGAACTGGAATTTTAATTTTCTCAAGCTCTTTTTGTAAGCTAAAAGTAGAGGAAGGCTTCTCTATCACAAGTTATTTTGACTCTTTATTTTCAGCTGGAATTTTAACTTCTCTTGACAATGACGCAACATTGGGAGGACTGACTATTTTTTAAGAAGAAGGGACTTGGTCATTAGACTGTGAAGGCTTGTTTAGAGGACTCTTACCTTTTTTTGCAGATTTTTGTACTGATGGTTCTCTCTGAGCAGGTTCTCCCTTTTTAAGTGGCTCTTGTTCTTCATCTTGAGTCCTGGTCCTCTTCCTTGAATATCTGAGATCATATTTTACATTGAATTGCGCTTGCATGAAATCAGCAAATTGTTTACAATAATGATCAATCTCTGCTTCTTCTTCTTCTTCTTGCATTGGGCCTTCTATATCATCATTGTTTGAAAGAGCAAGATTTTAATCTTCTAGTTCATAAGCAGCATCTTCAGTGGAGTCATCTACTGGACCTTCCAGGTACAATGGGTGTGGTACCTGATCTGGTTGCTCTTTTGCTTCTCTTGGCAATATTTGCAGGGGTGGCTTTCTATACTTGGGATTGTAACCTCTGTTTGGAGCATTATAAAAATTCTTAGGAGCTGGGTTCTTTGCTTCTAATTCAAGCTTGACCATCTTCTTTATCATTTTTCTTATTTCCTCCATTTTATCTGAATCCTTATCCTGGTTGGAAGTGGATAATTCTTCTTTTCCCCTCCTTCTAACATCCTGTTCAGCTTTCCCTTTTAATTTTCTAGTGGAAGCAAAGTTTGCTTCCAATTCAAGAGCGTCTAACTGAGCATCATCTAGGGTGGCAAGCTTTCTCTCCCTGAGGGAGAAACTGAAATCTGAGTCAAAAGCTGCAATTAAAACAACTTTTGCAGCGTTCTGATGAGGCTTCATATCTGCAGGGAGATTTAGATATAACTTATTGAATCTCTTAATAAAATCCGACACCCCTTCATCATATTTCTTCTTAAGAGTATTGAATTCAGTAAGACACTGTCCATGATCTTTCTTCTCTCCCCATTTCCTGAGAAAAGTATTCTCCATGTCATCCCAGGTGGTCACCGAACGGTTTCCTAAGGTCTTGAACCATTTTCTGGCTTCACCATCTAAGGATTGCACAAACAATCTTAAGACCACATCTAAATGTTCTACATTTAGGTTTTCTGCAAAAGAGCAGAAAGTCTCAAGATGTTTCTGAGCATCAATCTCATTTTCTCCGTTAAATCTAGGCAGAATCTTCAAATAATCCTGTGGCATATCGTTTAGCACTTGGGGTAAGGCCAGTGGAGCGTATTTGTTCAATATGAAAGCTGGAACATTAGCCATTGGAGGAGGTGGGTGTTGTGCAACAATCTGAGGTACAAATGAAGGAAGGGGAGGTAGAAGGAGTGGAGTATGTGCAACAATCGGAATGTGTTGTACAGAGGTCTGGGGTGTGGATGGAAACAGTTCACGATTAACAAAGGCTACCTCTGTAACTTCCTTAATTTTCTCAGCCTCGAAAGTAGGACGAAAATCCTCTTCGATCCTGGCACTTCCCCTAGGTGGACTTTCTGAGTAATATTCGGGATTTTCCTCGGGGGAATCGGGATGTTTTGTTCTGATTTCTTGAGAAGAAGAGGGCGGATAATCCTCTACAGAATATTCACGAACTGATTTCCTCTCTTTCCAAACTCTTTTGTGAATGATCTTCTCTGGGTCAGAATCGTAAGATGTCTTCGACTGAGATGTATCTGATCTCAAATGTGGCTTACGAGGAGCCAGGACTACCAATAAATTTATCAAATAAATAACAGTGGAGTCACCAAGGTGAGAGATATGCAACTCTTCAACTCTCTGTGCTCACCTGATTAGAGAGTGAATATGGTTTGTCGAGACCCAGGGAAATTGATATTCTTAAATTCGATCCCCGGCAACGGCGCCAGAAAGATGTTGTAGACAATTCTTGTCACTCCTAGAGACAGTATAGAGTTGCTATAGACCAGTGCCTAGGACATATTATCATAGAAAGAAGGCATATAATAAATCTGGAGCATTAATCCAAATGCTCTCCTGCTATCTCTTGTAAAACAAGGAAAGTGATCTTGAATGGGACCAAACTCTCTCAGAAGCTGATGTAGAGATAAGTAAATTGTAGGAACAACAAGCAAAGCTTCGATATTAAAGCGTCAGACAGTTAAGAGACAATTTACTGCAAAGAGGGCCGATTCAAATAATATGTCACAGAAATCAAACATCAAAAGGTGGATGCAGTGAAGAAAGTATCAGGCAGATACTAGTTAACATGAGGTTGATACCCAAATACACAACAGAACCACATATGGGCTTATCAATCTAAGAATCCATACATGACAATGGCGTTTTAAAAGTACCTTCCTCAAGTAACTAATATAGCAGAAAATATGGATGAAATGAACATGGAATAATATATCATGCCTAGGCCTATTTAAATCGTTTGACTGTTTTAAATAAGGGCATCAACTAGGATGAATCCTTACCAAACCAGTGAGCCACTCGCATTCCAGTAACATGGTACAAGAAGATGAATGAAATGAAATGAAATGTTATATCAACACATAAGAGAAAATTACATACTGTGAGATACCAAAGACCAGAATCCTCATTACAGATATAAATCCTCCTCACTGAGACCCTACGGGCTCTGAGCCTTTACACAAAAGCTTTACAAGATGTATACAAGAACTTCTCACTGCATAGTTTGCTGGTAGAAATCTGAAACCCTTACCATGTCTATCTTTCTAGTTTTTATAGATGAGATAGAAAGCTCTAGATAGCGAGGTAGGTGATACACATTTAATAGTCTGATTTGAAACAAAGTGGCAGAAAAAATTCGCACCCATACTGTGAATGACTGAATATAATTATTTGTACTTGGCAATCTACCTCTAGAAATAAATGAACTGGAAGAAAATCTCTTCAGGAACAGGGCATGAGGGTAATTCTTCATGAACATTCTGTACGTCCCTGAAGGGGAATCGCCTGAAATATCACCTTGAGAACATTTCTTTCTGAGCACTGTACCTTCCAATATTTGGATTTAAATCTAAGAACTTAAATGCAGGAAGTTGTATCTTTTGGACTTTCACTAATGTTTTTATGCTGCAAAATTAATGTCTTCAGCTACCAGAACCTACCTTTTGTACTACTCTGAGAGGTGCGATAGATTTTCTTTCTATTTCCATTAATGAGGTCATATCACAACCACTGCCCCAAGCTTTCGTTCATGAAATTTTCCTTTGCAGGCCAATTTTGGATGCGTCCTCGACCTCTGTGGTGAAGGGGGAGATTAATGGAGGATTCCTGTTGCTGAAACCTGCAAAAACACACAAACATATTAAAAGACTGGACACAGGGGCGGTGAATGTGGTGGCAGCCATGGCAACGGTGACACAGACTGAACAAAATGGTGAGATGATGCAGTGTGGCGAAGGAGGATGCAGAGGAACACGATGAATGAACGTGGAGAAAACCCGTAACTTAAACACTGAAATATGACACCTAAATGGAGTACATGAATGGTGGAGGGTAATGGCAGTGCCACGTCGGCGTACGAAAGGTCAAGTGGGAGGGGTGATGTGGAGACAGGCTTGGTTGGTCAAAGGGATGTGTCAATAATTCTGGGCCATGCGATCAAGAATGAAATCAACAGTTGAAAAGGCATTGTACAGCAACGGAATGGTGGACCCGAACGTTATGCAACTTGTGTTAAATCTCGTGCAACTTTGGAGGACGACCACCGTTGGATGAAGGCTGACAGATCCAACGGCGCTAATGAATTCCGCTACCCGTCTTTGATCTGATCTTTAACGCGCGAAATGGGCGGTTTCAATCATCGTACACTTGGACACTTGTCCAGCGATGTGTGGAATCGCTGGCTCCATGGAGAATACCGCTTGCCCAACGGAAGTGGTGTGGAATGAAACTGCCGGTTTCAGGGGTAAGGCGCAGCGGGGACCACCGGATGGAGATAGGTATAGGATCGTCGATCTGAGGCATGATCGGATGGCGCAAAATGCACCCGATGGCTGCGTACGCTAGGCGCTTAGGAGGATAGCATGCGGTCCTGGGCCTTGGGTCGCGTGGGGGATAAAGTGAAGGGGCTGAAACTAATGGGGCCAAGCCTGATATAATTTTAACTTTGGATTTTAACCTTTGTAAAATGCATTTTCTGAGCAGAAAGGGTAACGATAGGTGGAATATAGGGATTTTAGGTCACCAATAGGATTTCAACAGACTTGAACGGAATCGACGGCCAAGAAATTTGAATGAAGAGTTGGCATGAACAACAGTGTGCATCTCACTTCGTAGTGTTTCTTTGGATGCACAGGAATATATCAACTTATGAATCCTTTATACAACCTTTTGATCTCTTAAAAATTTCATATAGGTCTTTAGAAAATAATTTCAAATACCTAATTGATTTGTGGAATCTTGGTCCTGTGTTGGAGCTCAATCTTGTGTCGGAGCTCGGTTCTGTATCGAAGCTGATGACACATCACAATTAATTTTCTGATTGGGCTTTGGCTATGCACTAGAGGTCGAAGCTCCAAAATCCATAAAATTTATCTTTTCTTCCATAAATACTTCTTTTTCTTTGTGAATATAAAAAACAATAGATTTCTCAACAGTCTTTCTGGCCCATGCACTTTCAAATTCTTTCTTTTAATCCACTTTATCACTACCAGTCGTAACTCCATTTCTAGTGACATCACTAACTTGAGGTTCATCGGTCCTCCTTTCAGCATTCATCATTTGAATGTTATGTATTGGTTGTTGATTCCTCTTTTCTTGCATCTTCGCCATAAGTACAAAAAAATCTTCAATTACATGGTCAAAGGATTTACAATACTTATTCTTTGTGCTATTTTATCACTCCTAAAGTAACTAAACCATAATCATTAATTATAAACCAGGGTAGGTCTTTTTATATCAAATACCTCTGCTCTATCTGTGCTGATACGTGTAATAGCCAGGTAAAACGAATAAATATGTCCTTGAACACACTTGTAGAAATTAAAGCACTCTTGCAGAATGGAAATACACACTTGTCTGAATTAAAAGGCACACTGCGGGAATGAAACACACTTGGAAAGGAAGAATATACACTTCATAAAAACTTCATAAAAAATAAATATGTGCCATATACTATCAGCTAAAGATGTAACAATAATTAAATAGCGTTTAATTTACTAACCTATGTAACAACACATAATAAATCTGAAAGAAGAAGATCTATTCCGCAATAAAATGTGTGAAAAGGTAATAAGAAATCCAAACTAACACATAAAAACTAACATCGTATTAGCACTGTGATCCCTGCTAAAGAGGAGGGCCCTTCCTCCCTAGCAGGATGCAGGAGTAAAACAAAAACTATTTAAAAATTCAACACATAAATTGCAGTAACATCACCATATATATTCTTGTATTAAAATTACCCTCTATGTTGGTTGGTTCTTCCCTTGTTTCCAGTCTTTGAAAAATGGTCAGTTCCTGCATTATCTCCCTCGTTTAACAATGATCTCTAATTCATATTCCTAGAATAAAAATAACCATTTGAAAATATTTCCTCCTCAGACGGGCTTATTAACCAAATACTTTACTGCAGAATGATCCTTCTTTGACCCCAACAAATATTTTCTAAACTTTTGCAAAGCATACACCATGGTCGATCCTTCCCTATCTGTAGTGGTGTAATTCTCTTCTTCTTTAGATAACAATGTACTTGCAAAATATATAGGATGATCAATCTCTCCTTCAGAGGGTTGTGCCAATACCACTTCGAAAGCTATACAAGAGGAATCCACATGGAAATGGAATTCCTTATTCCAATCATGGAACACTAGTATAGGTGCAACTACCATTTTTTCTTTCAATATGTCAAGGATCTTTTGACATTCTTCATTTCATTGAAAATTTACATCCTTCTTCAACAATTTCTCCGTAGGCGCAATGATCTGAGAATATCCCTTGATGAACTTCCTGTAATACCCAGTATGTCCCAATGTAATGTGAAGTTATCTTACTGTCTTCGGTGGAGGAAATTTCACAATGATAGAAATATTAGCAGGGTCCATGATTAGTCCTTACTTATAGAGAATATTTCCCAAAAATATGCAAAAAAGTACACAAAATATGCACTTCTTTAGGTTCAAAGAGATATGATATTGTCGACATGTGTCGAGCATAAGTCTTAAACTTCACATGTTTTCTCATAATCCAAATATTTTCCAATAATCAAAATATACCTCCAAAAAATTGTGGATGTATTCCTTAAAAGTTGCAACCACCACCCTATAAAATATAACAAGGGAATTTTTTAATCCAAAAGGCATTACTGTGTATTGATATGAGCCCCATTCTGTAGAAAATGTGGTCTTATGTTGATCTTTAGGTGCAATCCTAATTTGATGATAACCTAAGAATCCATCTATAAATGAGTAAGATTCCTCACCTCCTACATTTTCTAGCACTTAATCTATGATAGGGGTAGGGAAGGGATCATGTAAACATGCATCATTCAACTTTCTAAGATCAACACAAATCCTAATATCTCCTTGATTCTTCTTCTCTTTCACCACCATAGGACTCACCCATTATGATTCTTCTACAAGTTCAATAATTACTGCTGTTATCATCTTATAAATCACTACTTTCACTTTGTCTTTATACTTATGGTTTAGCTTGTAAGGTCTTTGTTTGACCGGATTCACACAAGGCTTAATGGAAATCTTCATGAATCCTAGATCTCCTATTATACCCTTCATTTTTGAAAACTTGGTGGGAAGAAGTTCTTGATATTCATGAAGTAACTTTGTAACATTATTGATTGTCTCCTCATCCCAGTAGTCTCCTATTGTTTCAAACTTGGGTTCCTTCCCTAATCATATGTTTACCTTCTTGGTCTTCAGTAGCTTCGTTATGTCTGGTATCTCTGACTTAGGTCTAGTTACTTTGTGGTATCCTTCTAACTCTATTATTTTGATGTTGTGAGGATATTATTCTTCATTTTTAGTAAGGTTATAGCATTCCAGTGCATTTTATATTTGCTCAACCCAATGATTTTGTTGCCATGTCATTTGGATTACATTCTCAAATATCATCTTCTTCACTCTCTGAAGGAAAAAATCTAAGTATGGGAAATCATCCTAAAATATTAATGTTAATATGAAGCCATCAACCAAGTCTGCCCAAATCATGATACCATGTCAAATATTCGTTTCTAGGTACCATTTCTTAGGGATTTTCTCTAATGTATGAATGAATACATGTACCCATTCTTGTTGTGGTATCTCCTTCCACGTTGTAGTGTATAGATATATATGCTTCCTAGGATAAGTTTCACCATCATATTTTATCTCCATCTCTATATATATCTGCCCAAACCTTATCCACCTCAGTATTCAACGTTCTTTCCAACCTCCTATATTCTTCTTGTGTGCATTATACCATCTAGAAGGGGTAGGTTTAAGGCTATATCCAATGCGGAAAACCTTTGATTTTCTGGAACTTTTTCTTCATAATTATTAAGAAAATTATTTACATCACCTAATCCATCATAAGAAGGAATTTTACATACCTTAGATATCATACAGTGAATTTATTTGGTAATTCTTGCACAAAACCTTGTGGATACTTCATGCAGCCTATTTTGCCAATTATCCAACCCTTCTTCCAAGTCTCAGGTACAAGAAATACCACACTCCCAATTCAAATTTCCCTTTGCAATAGGATTAGCACAGTCATGTTCCTTCGTTATCATTTGATAGATATTTTCTATGTTAGCTGTGCAATATTCTTCTTTGACTAGTTATGTGTATCTTACACCTTGTCATGGATCCAAGGGAACAATTACTCACATATTGTTTCCTTCAAATATCATCTATCTCTTCTTCATATTAATTATGGCCATATTTTCAAATTGCGAGTCAAGTCCAAGAAATACAGGATAAGGGTTACTCTCATCGACGATCTCTATTACATCAAAAGCATCATTAGTGTGAACTCCTTCAATATGCACTATGACACTTGGTAGCCATCCCATAGGGAAAATATTTTGCTGATTTTCCATCCTTAACTGAATAGATGAACGCTATAGCTTCAACTTACCCATTAATTCCCATGTATGCTTTTTTAATAATTAGCATAAGATCCAAGATCCAAAATAATTTGATCCATATCATACTCTGCTATCTTCGCACTTAGCCTCATCTCTCTTCTGGTTGTCTTCTATTGATTCAAATTATTGATTGTGTGCATATCACTTCACAATGTTTCTTTAGATGCACAGAAATCTATCAACTCCTGAATCCCTTCTACAACCTTTTTATCTCTTAAAAATTTCATACAAGTTTGTAGAAAAGACTTTAAAATACCTACTTGATTTGTTGAATCCTAGTCTTATGTCGGAATTTGATCCTATGCCGGAGCTCAGTTCTATATCGAAGATGATGACAATTTGCAGTTAATTTTTTTTATCAGGATTTGGCGGTGCACTAGAGGTTGAAGCTTCAACATCCATAAAACTTTTCTTTGTGTCCATAAATACTTCGTTTTCTTTCGGAATATAAATAATAGGAGCTTTCTCAACAATCTTTCAGGTTATTTCTTTTAAGTCGCTTTATCATTAACGATCGCATCTCCACTTCTAGTGAAAATACTAAATCGAGGTTCATTGGTACTCCTTTCAACAGTCATCATTTCAATATTCTGCACCAACTTTTGATTCCTCTTTTCTTGCATCTTCCCCATAAGTACAGGACATTATTCAATTACATGCCCAAAGGATTTACAGTAGTTATTGTTTGTGCGATTTTATCAGTCTTAAAGTAAATAAAACAAAATCATTAATTATCAACCAGGGTAGGTCTTTTTATTTCAAAGATGACTGTACTATCGATGCTGATACATGTAATAACTAGGTAAAATGAAAAAGGATGTCGTTGAACACAATTGCTGAAATTAAAGCACTCTTATAAAATGGAAATACACATTTACAGGAATTAAAAGGCACACTAAAATAATGAAACACACTTGGAAAGGAATAATCCACACTTCATAAAAACTTCAGAATAAAGATAGGTGTGCCATATACTATCAGCTAAATATGTAACAACAATTAAATAATATTGAATTCATTAACCTGTGTAGCAACACATAATAAATCTAAAAGTGTGTAATGTTCCTCTTTCAGGAACTTGCTACAACAATGAGAATATCTCAAGATATTCTAAAGTTGGAGCTCTAGAAATATTCCTTTTTCTGAAATATCACAAGTCTATTCCAGAGATAGACTGTGGGGGCATTTTCCGGATATGTCACCTTCACAAGGAAGGGTGAGATCTAGAGGCTACTTGGCCCTTCATAGACTCTGTCTATAGATCTGTGAAATTCCTTCCTCAGAAATTGTCCAAGGAATAGGGCTACAACAATGTATAAACATACAATGGGTTCACTGCGTTATGAGCCTACACATATGAAGATAAAATAGCCAAAAAATTTGTATTGCAGTATCAAAAAGTACAATACTTGAGGATTCAATCTCTCAAGTTAGGCAATGAAGGCCTCAAGGAATCTTGTACATGAAAATGAAAGCACACTGCTACATGAAGAAAACCATGGCTGAAATTGCGCAGTCATATGGAGAAACTACATCATATAAAACAGAAATATAATGATATAGCAATGATAGCTCAAGAAATAAAGGGGAGCAAGCTCTCAACCCCTGAAAACACTGGTACAACAATCCTTAGAAGGATTGACTACAATACATGTACAAAATAGAAAAATACAATAATGCTGAAGTTGTTGGGCAGCAAAAACTCATAAAAAAAATAGGAGTAAATGGATGAATGAGATACTCAATCTGAAATGGCCTCCTCCAATGAGAAATCTGAAGTGAAAGACTGATTCTTTCACCTAAGATTTCACCCTCGAACTATCTACAAACTCCTCACAGCAAATGCTCTCCAAGAATAACGTTGTCTAAGAGAGGGACTGCGCTGCATATGATGGAAAGTGGTTGGCCTGATGCCAAAGATGGTGGAATAAGCTCAGAAACCACCTTTTCTGATCTCCCAAAGAGATGGAAGTTCCCTCCTCTGAAAAACTAGCCAAGGATGGTGTTGTGGAAAACCTCCCCAGCAACACCCAGCAACACTGCACAAACTCCACCTGGAACTACACAGATGAAGATGGATGATACTTGACCTCAATGTCTAAATATGGGGAATAGAGTGCAATCCTCCAAGAGGTACTCAAGAAGGATAGGAAATCCTAAACAGGAATTCCCTCGGCAATTCTTGCTAACCAGCAAGATTTTGCTGCAAGTCCACCGGACCAAAGATGAATAATAATCAAGATGATTTGCAATGGTAGCTTTGCCTTCATTTTAAACAATGTGAGCTCCCTCTCAATGTACCCCACTCATTAGGGTTTCCTTCCTCTAGAAGCTTCCCTCCTTATCCCACTGCGCTGGCCCACAATGTGCTCTCCACCTCATGCTACTACGTAGTTTGACTTGGTCAACTTGACCTAGCCTTCTAGAAAAATCCCCCTTTCACACATGGAGGTGTGAAATCAAGCTCCAAAAGTGATCCTCCCTCATGAAAAGAGGATTTTTATTCTCTATCCAAGAAAGAAATGGGTCTCCTACCCATTTTATTCATCTCCTATGTAAAAATGGAAAAATTAATGTTCCAATTTTCTCCATGAAAATTTGGGAACATTACAAAGTGGAAGTGTATCTATTCCACAATAAAACATGTGACAAAGTAACAAGAAATCCAAATTAACACATGAAAAAAACATCCTATTAGCACTACGATCCCTATTAAGAGGAGGGCCCTTCCTCCTTAGCAGGCTACAAGAGTAAAATGAAAACTACTTAAGAATTCAACAGAGAAATTGCAGTAACATCACCAGATATATGCTTTTATTAAAATAATTGAAGATTACAGGATCAGAATTTCGGTATTATCTATGTTGTCCGACCCCATCCCCTCATGAGACTAAGCTCTTTAAATAATGTCTTTACAATGCCCCAAAATTAGGGAAATGAATTAGTCATTAGAATATGGTGATTCTCATGCTGATTAATCTAACATAAATAATAAAAGGATAGAAATTGTTACAAACTGATTTTGATACAGATTTTTTATGGTTACACCACTCTTGTTTAGATGCAATTGTAACTGCTAAGATCTTCTTAACTTTCCGTATGGAAATACTTCATGTGACCCTTGACATCTATCTTTGAAAGTGGTGACTCGAGTCTTGAGAAATCATAGTGTAACAAAAAAAAATAGCAAACCCAAGGTGTAACAGCGAGTAACATCAACTCACACCGTGTAACAACAAGTAACAACAACCATTATTCACCCATGGCTCCTCAATAATTATGGAAAGACTTGAAATAAAAACATTCAAAAGAACTCTTCCAAAGATACCCTAGTTAGTCATCTCAAAGAAAGCATTGTTTTGTTCAATACTTAATAGAAAATAGCATAATAATAAGTTAAAGAAAAAATTTTCTTCTTAATGAGAGGGAGTGACATTGTACTAGGGAAATTTTAGGTTTGATGAGATAAAATGGCCGAAAATGGGGAAAAGGATGCCTAAAATATCCTCAAATATTTTACCCAACATCTCCCCTGAACTGAAGCCACTCCATGTCCTCATGGAGATTCGTCAAAATGTTCAGGGTCCTTATCCATTGTGATACTGATATGTTGCTAATGTAGTTCTATAATATCATAGGAACCAACAATGTCTTCATCTACTGTCATGTACCCTTGGGTAGACAGGAGATGATGTGTCCAGAAACTTTCATCATATTTGTTTAGTTGGAAGTGAGGCTGGTAGTTCTCGACTGGGAGCCAAATAAAAGGAAATTTTAATTTGAGCCCTATCCAGAAAGGTCCCATAATTTTAACAATTCATACATATTCATGGACTTGAGAAACAATTATCACGAAATTGGGGAACCCAAAGGGATCCCCTGCTTGTAGTTTTTCACTGCAAGCTTCCAATCATTTCAGACTTCCAAATAATCCTTTACTTTTCAATTGTGCAAAAATATTAAGACAAAACCAAAAATTCTTCTCCTATAGAGGGACGATTGTTCTACCATGTTAGGTTTACTGAGAAAATTTATGAATTCACGCCTCATATCAGTGGCCATATCGGGTTCTCATCTTACCCTTAGGGTTTCCTTCTCTTCATTTATTGCAGATGATTTCATGGCGAAGTGTGAATCAACTTGATTTCTCATAAAGGAGATAAAAGCTCGTAGCTGCAAATCTCCAACATAGGAAAAAAAGTTTACAATCATCTACAAAATAACATGCTCAACAAATATATTTTTTATGAATAGTTTGCATAAAAAACTTTACTCATCAAAATCACATGAGTGAAATACATTCAGAAAATTTCTGGTGGAAACACTCCTATAGGGTCTATTCTCATCGATAACTTTCAACTAGAAAAGATAAAATTTCTCCCACAAGAAAATTATGTAGGGAGGAGATGGCACGCTGCAACCTAAAATGTTTAGGGATAAGTCATACATTTTACCTTTATCTGCAGTCATATCCTTAACCTATTTTTGTAGTTGATGTCTCTGTTCTTCCCTTCCCTTCCCATCTTCACTTTTTTCCCACTTTATCATCTCTTCGGTCAACAATTCTTTGGCCCATTGATCATTATGGGTATGGAAAGTATTATGATGTTATTCCAAATAAATCACTTCATTTTTTAGGGAGAGTTCCATTCATTTCCAATTCTACAATTCTGATATCAACAAAAGTGTTTTTGAATGCCACCGTGCTTTAGGGTTGTGTGTTGTTTCACGTACATCGATAGTAGAGGGTGTAACAACATCTCGTTTTTCGAGTTGCTCTGTCTCAACTGTTGGTTCTTGTGTATCAGTAGCACCATTGACAATTTCTTGTGTATCGGTTTATAGGTTAAAATTCTTGGGGTGCTCCGTTTCAACTGTTGGTTCTTGTGTATCAACAGCATCGTCAACAAGTTCTTGTGTGTCAACCTCCCATGGTTCCATTTAGATTTATTTTGAGATGGTGTATGCACTGCAAATTTTGTATCCTGCTATTGCCAAACCCTCAAAACATTCTATACATAAAGTCCCCTATGTGGTTTTTTATCCCAGCTTATCAACAACCTCATCAAATGTATCGAGACCCGAAACCTTTGTTTTCATTTTTCTACCTCCTAATTGTTGTTTTAATTCCTTATTTTCTGCTCCTAGTTTCTTAATTTTAAGAAAAAAGTTCGGGTTTCATCCTTACCGGATGAAGAAGTGTTTTCCTGCTTACTAAGTTTCCTCTTTTTTTTCTTCTTTGTCTCTTCCATATTCCTCTTCTGTTCTTTTTGCTTGCCTTGTTTCTTATTGGACGATGGTCAGGGTTCTGGTCGAGTATAAAAATTAACCCTTTTCTTTAGTGTTTTTCCACCCACAAGTTCTTCAAGTGACCTCTTCTTAAATCTAATTCCAAAATACTCTCCCTGGTTTTTAGCTATATCAACTTCCTCCAGGGAATCTGTAGAAGTGTCAATTTGCCTCTATCATGGGGTTTTTGTTCCTTCACCGATAAATTCTTCCCAATTTCTTCCTTGCTGCTCGAGAGATTCCATTACGATAAGTTTTATGAGGACATGATTGGTAATGCAATTCTATAGAAGCAAGGCTACCTTTATGGAGGCAGTCACATGTTTCAAATTTTCCAACATAAAATGAGGAAGATTAACCACTTTCCCATGCCAAAGATGGCTCAACATGGAAAATGATAGTTGAAAACTATTGTCGAGCGCCCCTCACATGTAATGATCTTGATAATGAACATTGCAACATCATTCCACGACTGAGGAAGGGAAAGGTGAAAAATTCATCTTCCCTTCTTGACGAACTCTTCTTTTCCCTACAAAAATTCAACTTTAAGGGATGGGTCATTAAATTTCTTATTGAACCACCTCTTCCCTTTAGGTTGTGT
Source organism: Pinus albicaulis (assembly GCA_034641835.2). Taxonomy (NCBI): domain Eukaryota; kingdom Viridiplantae; phylum Streptophyta; class Pinopsida; order Pinales; family Pinaceae; genus Pinus; species Pinus albicaulis. The sequence continues at coordinate 1,270,157,093 of CM076574.1, read as the reverse complement.
TAGAGTCAGCCCTTGCTGCCCTCCGTCAATGATCATTTCGTCTTTTGCATTTTCATTATTAGGTGTCTCACTTGTTTCACTTCTTTGCATATCACTAGGATCATGCCATGAACTTAGGTTGAACTATTGTTACTTTGGAAATCACTTCCTTCATAATATACAATATTAGGCCTCTGATATCTATTTGATTCATGTTCATATTTCAAGGAAATTCCAAAGAAACACTCTCATTCAATCCCCTAAGTTGCTCAAAAAAACTCAATCCACCATGCTTTAAAAAATTTATATTTTTTCGGGCATTTATCAAAATCCTCGATAGAATTTGGTTCATACCTTATTATTTCTCCTCCCGTCCTTCGCTTTACAAACCCTTCACTAATTTTTGGAACATTCACTATGAACTTTTCGCCTCCTTTCCATCATAGTGATTGAAAAATATGTGCAATTAGGGTGCAGAGCTACATCAAGGGTGGATATCAGGGCGATAGGAAAGGATATCAGGTCGGGAAAATGTGCGGTATGGATTATAAATTCATGATTAGTTCAAAGGTATGAAAATCTGACTTGGATACAATTCAAATAAATGAGATGATTAGTCATGAAAAGTGGTAATGATTTAATAGGTATTATCACTTCAAATCGGGTTATGACATGAATCACCCAAACGATTCATCTACCCCCCCCCCAACTTAAATGCAAAGTTCGTCCTCGATTGTCAGAATGAAATGACGTATTAACTACCATAATTGCTAAATAAAGAAAAAAACAATATTCTTTTTGAATGAATTACTAGGAGGAGATTTGATTGATATCAGCGATGAAGTATTCGTGATGATGATAATTAAAGCGGATAACTACAACTGGTTACATCCTATAGTCATCTCCATCGGATCGGTTGTTACAAATGTAACAAAAATATGATTTCTCCATGATGGTTGAATACATTGCAACAATACTTTATTACAACAATGTATTCCTTTGAGGGCATTACAATTTGTGCCTACAAAAGAATCCTCAGAATAATACAATGAATAAAAACAGCTTATAACAGCATGACATCTATGACATATGTGTAATCAAAATGTTGTTACATAATTTATTAAAATGAAAAGGTGTAACAACCGCGACAAAGTGGTTTTCAGCTATTACAATTATCTACCCACGCCCCACAATAAGTTTTCACACAAATATTTATTTATTATATTATTATTAATTAAATAAAAACTTTTTATTTTATTATTATTTTTTTTTTTGGTGTATCAGCTGCCAAAAAAAGTTTGTTTTTAGATATTACACTTATTGGAATTTATTAATTTGACAGCACATGATAATTTTTCCCTATCCTCATAACTTGAACATAAAATCCCGAGAGACGATACCCATTCACAAGCAATGGACCTTTGGAACTGTATATGGCAGTTAATCTCACAGTCCCATTTTCAAAGACTGTGTTTAACTCATAAGTACCTAGCCATCTGGTTTAGAGCTTCCCCTTGAAGTCTTTGAATCATGAATCATATAGTAGAGCCCAATCACCTTTCTGAAACACCTTCTCTTTGAAAAACTTTTCATGCCACTTATCCCTCTGTCATTGGATGATGTATTTTTACTGGATGGCAGCCAATCTCTTATCATCTAGTTCATTTAGTTGGGTCAACCGATGTTTATAAGTTTTAGTCAAATCCAAGTTCACTTGAAATGTTGTTTTGAGTGTTTTCATTTCGAACTCAATGGGAAATAATGTGTTTTTACCATACACCAATTAATATGCTGAAACTCCAGTATTATTTCTCCATGTAGTTATGTATGTCCATAGTTCCTCTGGAATTTTATCAACCCAGTTCCTCAGGTGGTTCTCTACAATCTTGGTGAGAATTCCTTCAATAATCTTATTAGTGCTCTCCACTTAACCATTTTCCTATGGATGATATGGTGCGGTAATTCTCTGATAGATCTTGAATTTCTCAACTAACCTCTAGATCAAATGAGATGTGAATTGTGGTCCTCCATTTGTCACTATATCTTGAGGCACTCCAAAACGAACAAAAATGTCTTCAAATAAGAAATATGTAATAACCTATTTAGTTTCCCTGGTTAGTGCCTTTGCTTCAACCCATTTCTTGACATAGTATGTGCAAACTAGGGTGTAGGACTTTAGGTGTCATGAAACGAATTATTCAAAGATATGTGAAAAAGAAAGTCCATTAATTTGATTTTACCTACCATGAAAATATTTGTCCAAAATTATATGAAAAGTATTTTTTTGGGGCTAGAATCCCATGATGAATTTTATCATGAAATTTTAAATTTTAGTTATTTAAATTGTGTTTTTGAATGCATAAATCGATTCGATACTCTGAATTAGGGGGCACTTGAATTGTGTAGATTATAGAGCTCTACTTATAGGTCCAAGTAATCTGAATGAGGGGGCACTTGAATTGTGTAGATTATAGAGCTCTACTTACAAGTCCAAGTAATTCGTGGAAAATAATTGAAAACATTAAATGGTTAGACTAGGTTAAGAATAAAAACCTATTATTTTGTTTTTACATATGAAAAAAATTCATATAAACGAGGTGGAAAATAAAAATACCATTACTTCATTTTTAGATGTCATGAAGCAATTCATTCAAAAAGAGGCAATTGATTTAAAATTTATGTTAAATTGCATAAATAGATTCAAATTTTTGAATGGGGCACTTGAATTGTGTAAATTACAAAGCTCAAACTTACCATTCTAAAAAATCCATGCCTAATTTCAAGGAAAATTTACTGCAAAATATGCTAGGGAAGAAATAAAAAGTGTCCAATGGTTATATTGTGCTAAAAAAAAACCCATTAATTTTTTACATACCATGAAATATTTATTTAAATGAGGTGGAAAATAAAAATTCCATTACTTCATGTTTAGGTGTCATGATACCACTCATTCAAAGAGAAGTGAAAAATAAAAGTTTAATATTTCTTTTACCTACCATGAAAAGATTTATTAAAAATTATGTGAAAATTATTTATTTGGGTGGAATTCAACAATAAATTTTATTGTGATATTGCAAATTCTATTTATTTAAAACCAACATATATCCATGTAAACTCCCGATCTATTAAGCCCCTAAGAGGGATCAAATCTCTTAATGTGCAAACCTCTTTTTTAGGTACAAAACAGCAGGAAAGGTTTACCCCTGACATATTTTATCTCATCTGGAGCTTGATAGATGCGGAGTTAAAATGGATCTAGGCCGGTTCATTTATTAATATTTAATTATTATTATTATTATTATTTTTATTTTTATGTAGGTTCACTAAGTTAAAATGAATTATAATTATTATATATTTTTAAAATTTTCTTTTATTTAATTTTTCCGAGTCAAAATGTTCAGATATCATAACAACACATTACAATATCTCTTCCTTAGTAGGTTGAAGAGTTTCTCTCAGTGAAAAAAAAAAAAAGAAAAAAAAAAAAAAATATATATATATATATATATATATATATATATATTGTGAAATGAGAGATGGTTTCGAGCACATGGTATTTATGATCCATATTATTGTAACAAAGCTTATTTACAAGTTAATAATATCCATGATAAAGTGGGGGTGAATATCCATGGTTAAAAATATTGTTATATTGTAAGCATTAAGATTTTATGTGCTTATTAATGAAATTTAAATATGGTTATGTTGAGAGTGATGGACCTGCTAACATTCAAAGGGGTATTCTCGACATGTGGTCTCAATTATACCTCACACCATTTGGGATAGGATCCCCATCTGGAATATGGTCCGACTAACATTTTCTTAAAGGTTTTCCTTGGGTCCAACTGTCAACAAGAGAGAGGAATGCATATGTGCCTTCGAAAAGCAAGTGAGTGTGCCTGGTGAGTGCTCTATTGTAGGTGTGTCAAGGTTCTTCTACTACGGAGGGAAAATAAAGTGAGCCTCTAAGAGAAAGGTAACAGTACCACTCTAGCAAAGACACACACAAACATGAAATATACGTCTAAAATCCAGTGGAATAGTATACAAATATGTGACAGCCATTGCAATCATTACAACACATTCTCAATATGATAATCACTAAAGTAACCAAAATAGTTCAACTACTTTAGTACAGGTGAAAACAAACATGAATCACAAACATTCATAGAACAATATTACAAATATTCATAATCCATGCATGAAGAATGTGTTGGCCATGAGGCTTCATATATTAAGTAAAAGTCACAGGACACATGTATACAATGAACACTACTACCTCCAATAGTGGAGCGTTGGATCCACTATTTTCTCCCTAAAAGAAAGAGTGTGCCTCTCTGATGCCTTATGAGGGAGCAAAGGTAAAATTTCTTTTGCTTGTAAAATTAGGGTGTATATATAACTAATAGGGTGATCCTTCACCTCCCTTATGACTCTTTGACTACGATCATGATTTTTTTCCTTCCTGATGAATTTTTGACTTTACATTACTCTTCATATTTTGTACATGTTCTTTGGAATTCCACTTTAAAGTACAATTGAGAATAAGAATTTATATAATCAACAAAATGATGTGGCATATGATGACTCATGACATGACATGAAATGACATTGATGACATGGACTACATGATGACATGGAAATGTCAAGAAATTCTTTATTGTTGCTTGCTATGTGTCTTCTTGAAAACGATCTCTTTCCACCTCCATATGGCTTAAAGATGACAAGTCTTTAGTGTTATCAAGTCTTGAGTTGTGGTTGCAAACTGATGTCCTTTTTCTTTATGCTAATTGATCAACTTGTATCTTTAGCTAAAAAGGTATCTTCTAGTATATTCTCCTTCTCCATATCCCTATTCATAATATTTTCATAGCATGATAGAGTACCTACATTTTCAATTCACTCACGACAAGATTACATCAGTATAATAAACCCCTAGTCTAAGATGATGCATGATGATCCACTGGCTGAGCCAAGACTGGGTGGCAAGCTGAGGGAGAGGTTGAATGACGATGTAATTGTGCAACTCGGGTAGTCAACGGTCAGGATTGAGCCTTGAGACTATGCAATGCATAGATCAGGCTGGACTTTGCAAGAATATTATGCAGTTGGGGAACTTAGGGAACTAGGATGAGGGCCTGAGGAATTTTTTTTAACCACTGCATGTTTCTAGAAGGAATAGGAGTCCAGGTGTTGGCAAGGAAGAAGGTCTATTGGGCAAGACCCAGGTTTAGGTTAGAAGCCAACAAGCTTTCCGCAATAATCTAGCACAATGCCGACATATTCACTCTACCCCAAAGAGCAGAGAGTCTTACTTGAGGTGTGTCATGACCTTAGTAAGATTAGGATCAGATCAGGTATCGACCAAGGATAACTTATATAATAAAACATACATAAATGAGTGCTCCGAATAGGTGTAAATACTGTGCAAAATATACTACTCTTGAACGTATTCAGGATGAAAAAACAAAATTTAAAGTGACCAATACATTCATCTTAACCAGAGACACATTACGGAACTCGGAACATCAAACACAGATCATAGTATATTGCATTAGCAATAGGGGACAATTACATTACTCCTTAGAGATATTCTGGCAGGACTAATTACAATATTATCCCATAGAACAGAACAGAATGAACAGAGAGAATAGAACGAACAGAGCTCTCCTATGGCTCTCCTCCTCTGCTTTTCGCTGTACCAACCACTCGTCTACACTAGCCAACTGCCTATTTGTTCCTTTGCCAATGCGACTATCAATTTTCCATTCCTTTCCACTTTGCTATTTGTTTCATCTCCTTGATCAGTGAGAGTTCCATTGTTTGTTCTTGTCGCTCCCTTCTGCCATCTGTGCTTGTTTCTGCAACAACCGTGCCACCTGCTCTTTAGCTCTTCTTAACCATGACAGCTCTCTGTCTACCGTAGTTGTGCTCTACCACCTGTTACCCACGACTCAAACTATTTCATTCCAAAACAAGGGCCCCAACAAGCCTCGAACACATGCTATTGACTCGTCCCAAGTCAATCCTTTTCCCCCGCCTCAGTCTCCATTGGTCCACTTACCTCCGTGGATGGCCCTACCTTCTCCGTTTCCTCTCCTTGTCCAAACAAGGGCCCCAACTCAGGGACCTTTTCCAACGTTGATGCTTTGAGTTCTTTGAAGTTGGCAATGGCTTGTTTCCATACCTTCATGAGCAGGTCTGTCTCTGTGGTGACTTGTTCTTCTTATTTTTCCCCTGAGATGACCAGCAGCTTACTAAATACATCCTTAATCTTAAAATCGACCTCAGCAACCATTTTCTATATTGTTTGGGCAGTAAGTTTGACGGGTTGCCTTAGTTCCCAGATGTTCTATTTGGTTGCTGCTGAATGTTCTTAAATTTGCTATATCTTTGTCTCCGGCTCCTCTACTTGGTTATACAAGTGGTTAAGGCCATCGGCGTCTATGGCCTCTTGAATTTCCTTCGATACCTGCTGCATTTGTGTCGAGATCGGTTGTGAATTCATAGTCAGCGAGTGTGAACACTCATGTAGATTTTTCAAAGGTTGTATGCTTCCTTCACTGTGGTGCTCAAAGTTTCTTTCATCCAGGTTACTTGGTTCTGTCTTTCTGTGATTTTCTCTGTGTAGATGACCGTGGGGTCTGACAGCACTGGTCTGGTCGCTAGCGTTGCTTTCAGTTCTTGATTTTCACGACTGAGATTCGAACATGCTATCCTGACATGAATGGATTGTGGTAGGTCCTTATATTACTAGTATAGTCCCTTATTGTTGTTAGTGTAACCCCCTTATTGTTATTGTTGTACTCTTGTAACCCCCATAATGTTATGATTGTGCCCTTAAATTATTATTTTTAGGTTAGCTAGCTTACATTGTGGCTCCACTAGGATTACATTGTGGCCCCATGGAATCCTAATATAGAAAGGAGGTTTTGTCATTTGTATCATCCAATAATTTTTCATTCATGTAATGTATTGGAGGTTGCCCCCTCGAAGTGGCTTATTTCTAAGGCATTGATATCTCTTTTTTTCTATTTTTGGAGCTAGTTTCACAATATTTGGTATCATAGCTTTGGATTCTATGATTTCGCTGCACCAAACAGGTCATCGTGGCATTTCGCTATAACTTTTTTTTCTACGAAGGTTTAAAAGCTTAAATTTTTGGAGCGCGAAGCCGAAATCCCGAGGAAAATCGTCGCAACATTTCAGAGCTTGGTTCACAACATTTTTGGAAATATGATCTGTGGAAGTTAGGTCTTTTTCAGGCTCCTGAATTTCATCTCAAATAGTTGATCATGGGAAAATATTCATAACTCTCTCTCTCTGAGCCTCAGATTGGAGTTATTTAAAAATTGGCTGGAAGTACACGGACTGTAGTTTCCTATCTATCAATTTTAGAGACAAAGGAGTAAACAGTGACACGTGGCAAGTCGTACAAGTTCGCTCTACTGAACCAGTTCATAATTAGGTCATTGTGGGAGATTGGACATAACTTTGCCTTGAAGAATCCAAATTAGGTCAGACCTGTGGCATTCGAAAGAGGATTCAGAGGGCTACCTCAGGGCCAAATTTCAGATATTGAAGATACGAAATTATAGAGATAATTCAATTTCAATATCAAGCTCCTCAAAAGCAAGAAAAAGGTGTGTATTTTTTTCGAATTACATAAGTCTCGTTTGAAAATAAAAATTAGTTTGAATTTATTCCAAGGGCATATTGAAGAATAGATATCAATATTGGGTTCTAAAATTCCCCCTAAGAAGAATTCAACACCCATTAAGCCTTCAAAAGGCTCTACTATGACTCATGAATACGAAGAAACACAACATGAGATATCAAAATTACAAGAGAAAGTGCACCAAATTTCGCTATCACAAAGAGCAATAAAAAATAAAATGGAAGATTTGAAGAAAGACGTGGTAACTAAGATGGATGGTTTGAAGAAAGGCATGGAAGCTAAGATGAATGGTTTGGAAGCTAATATGGATGGCATGGAAGTGGGCATGGAAGCTAAGATGGATGACATGGAAGTTAATATCGATGAAAAAATGAAAGACAACATGGAAAACATGAAGAATGATCTAAAAGTAGACATCGAAGGTTTGGCAAAGTTGACACAAGGAATGTTTCTTAATGGAGAAAATATAGTAGAGGAAACTCATGATGAGAACAAAATAAATGTTAATCTTGATTTCATAAAATCTAATGTTGGATGGAAGAACCACCATATTCCAAATATGGATATGAGGAATTTTGACAGCAAGGACCTCGTAACATGGATACTACAGATGGAGCAATATTTTGATCTTAATAATGTGAAAAACACACAAAAGGTACGCATTGCAACTTTACATTTAGAACAAAATACATTTGTATGGTATCGGTGGCTTTTCTCCCATAAAAAAATTGTCACTTGGTCAATTTTTACGGAGGAAATGATAGCACATTATGAGGATACAAAGAGCAACACCTTCTTTAGCCAATTGATAAATCTCAAACAAAAGGGTTTAGTGGCGGAGCACATTGAGGACTACCAAAAATTGAATATAAGGGTAACTAATATTCTAGAGGAACACAGGATTGATGTCCTCATAGGGACTTTAAAGGATAACATCCAATATGAAGTTTGCATTTGGGAACCTGCTTCATTGGAGAATGCATTCAGGTTGGCAAGAAAAATTGAATGTAAAATTATGGCGACAAGGAAGCCTACCACTCACATCTATAAATATGGAAGTGTTGCTACTCCTAGACTTCCACAACCTACAAGGTTGACACCACAACAATTGGAAGAAAAAAAAGCAAAAGGACTTTGCTATAGTTGTGATAGAAAATACACTAAAGGTCATAAGTGCACTGAGAAGAAATTATTTTACATAGATTGTGAAGAGGAGGAAGAAAATGAAGAAGAAACTTCAAAAGTAGAGAATATACACCAAGAAGAAACCCTAGAATAAGAAGAAATGAATCCGACCATTTCATGTAATGCATTGGAAAGAATTACCACTTCTCAAACTCTCAAGATAGAAGGACATATCAAGAATAAAAAGGTAATAGTGTTGATTGATTTGGGTAGTACCCATAATTTTATTCATTGTAAGGTAGCCAAGGAATTGAATTGTTTCCTATACCCAGCACCAGAATGTCAAGTGATTGTTGCAAATGGAGGAACTATAAACTTCTCTAGAAAATTCCATAATATCAAGCTAGCCATGAGGGAATATGTATTGAATATTCCAATGCTTTCCATCCCAATGGGAGGTGTTGATGTTGTACTAGGAGTACAATGGTTACAATCTTTGGGGATGATAGATTTTAATTTTCAAGAACTTTTCTTGAATTTTTTTTTCGGAAGGAAAGGAAATCGAATTACGGGGTATTGCAGGGAAGCCAGGAAAGATAATAAGCTCTAATGTCATGACAAAGCTTCTGAAGGAAGAAAAACGGGGTGTCATTGCATAATTATGCTCATTAGAAGTTCCAACATCAAAATCATCTATTTCTCCAGATCTCCAAAAAGTCTTGGAAAATCATTCCAAGGTGTTTGATACTCCGAAAGGACTCCCACCTATTCGTAATCATGATCATGCTATTCATTTGATTCCAGGAAGTGTTCATCAAAAAATTAGGCCTTACAGATATCCTTATGTCCAAAAGAGCGAAATTGAACATATGATTGCAAAAATGTTAGAGGCTGGTATAATTCAACCTAGCCAAAGTTCTTTGTATGCTCCAGTAGTATTGGTGCACAATAAAGATGGATCATGGCGCATGTGTCTGGATTATAGGGAGCTCAATAAGCTCACTATTAAAGATAAATTTCCCATTCTTGCGATTGATGAATTATTGGATGAATTACATGGAGCAATTTATTTTACCAAGTTGGATCTTCATTCAAGATATCATCAAATTAGAATGAAGACTGAAGATATTCTGAAAACAACATTTCGAACTCATGCAGGTCATTATGAATTTTTGGTCATGCCTTTTGGCCTTACCAATGCACCTTCTACATTTCAAGGGTTGATGAATTCCATTTTCAAACCATTCCTTAGAAAATTTATGCTAGTGTTTTCTGATGATATACTAATCTATAGTAGGTCTTGGAAGGATCATGTTCTACATGTTGACAGGGTGCTCAAACTATTGGAGGAGAAACAATTATATGCAAAAACATCGAAATATTTCTTTGGAGTACAAGAGGTGGAATATCTAGGTCATATTGTATCTCACGAGGGTGTTAAGGTAGACCCTAACAAAATTAAATCCATTAAGGAATGGAATGTCCCCACAACCATAAAGCAGTTGCACGGATTTCTCGGGTTAACAGAGTATTATCGCAAGTTTGTTAAGAATTATGGGAGAATAGCAGCACCTATAACAACATTATTGAAGAAATATGAATTTTCATGGACTCCTGAAGCAACTAAGGCCTTTGAACATATTAAATAGGCAATGTGCCTAGCACCAGTCTTAGCTACGCAAGACTTCACAAAAACCTTTATTGTGGAATGTGATGCCTCAGGAAATGGAATTGGTGCTATTTTAATGCAAGAAGGAAGACCCATTGCTTTTGAAAGTCGTTCAATCAAAGGAAAGTATTTAAAAAAGGCTATTTATGAGAAGTAAATGTTGGCAATACTACATGCACTAAAGAAATGGAGACCTTACCTAATGGGAAGACACTTCAAGGTAAAAGCTGATCATGATAGTCTTAAACACTTTTTGGAACAAAGAGTATCTTCAGAAGAGCAACAAAAATGGGTCACAAAGATGTTGGGTTATAAATTTGAAATCATCTACAAAAAAGGGAAGCTAAATGTTGTTGCAGATGCACTCTCAAGAAAGGATGAAGAGGTGGAAGCATTGCTTTCTGCCATTTCAATTATCCAAGCAGATTGGATAACCAAAGCAAGGGATGAAGGGAAGAAGGACGAAGAAGTGTGGACTCTCATTCAAAATTTGCAGCAAGATCCTAGTACATATAATACATTTAGTTGGAAAAATGAGTCCTTATGGTACAAAGATCGCTTATATATTTGCAATAATTCCCAAATAAAACAAAAGATTATTTTCGAATTGCACACTTCTCCTTTAGGAGGACACTCGGGATTTTTAAAAACTTACCACAGGGTGAAGAAAGAATTTTTTGGAATGGCCTTAAATATGATATTAAAAATTTTGTGGCGGAATTTTTGGTTTGCCAGCAAAATAAAGTGGAGACAATTAAGACCCCGAGTCTTCTACAACCTTTATCCATTCCAAGTCAACGTTGGGAGGAGATTTCAATGGATTTTATCACAGGTTTAACTAAGTCCGAAGGAAGGAGTGTCGTCATGGTGGTAGTTGATAGACTTACCAAGTATGCACACTTGTGTGCATTATCTCATCCATTTAAAGCAAGTACAGTTGCTACTGCATTTATGGAAACAATTCAAAATCTACATGGAAACCTGAAGATTATTGTAAGTGACAGAGATCCCATTTTTACAGGAAATTTTTGGACGGAATTATTTTCTTGTTTGGGTACTCAACTACCTCATAGCTCATCTTATCATCCTCAATCCGATGGTCAAACAAATATAGTGAAATTTTTTTGGAAGGATATCTTCGTTGTTTTATATCTAATAAGCAAGCACAATGGGTCAAGTGGTTACCTCTGGCTAAATGGTGGTATAACACTTCCTTCCATATTGCAGCAAAAATGACCCCATTTATGGCACTTTATGGATATCATCCACCATCCATCACATCTTCTTTAAGGGATAATGCTAGGATTCAAGCAGTGGAGGATCACATCGAGCATCAACAAGAGGTTCTCCAACTCTTAAAGGATAACCTAAATTTGGCACAAAATCAAATGAAACAGCAGGCACATCAACATCGTAGTGAGAGAAGTTTTGATGCGGGAGATTGGGTATTTTTACGTCTACAACCATAAAAACAAATGTCCCTCAAGCAAGCTAAGAAGGATAATAAATTATCACCAAAGTAATATGGTCCTTACAAGGTTTTGCAAAAGATTGGTACTATGGCATACAAATTGGAGCTTCCTGCTTCTTTGCGAATGCATCCATTTTTCCATGTTTCATGCTTAAAAAATGTTATAGGGGACAAACTTCCAGTTCAAACAATATTGCCTGAACTTGATGAGGAAGGAAAAACCATATTGGAACCTGAAGCAGTAATGGAAACAAGAACTCAACAACTATGAAATCGATCAATTTCAGAGTATCTCATCAAATGGAAGAACTTACCCATGGAAGATTCTACATGGGAGGATGAAAATTTTATACAAAACCACTCGGAGCTACTCAAGTGTTGAGGACACCACCTTTTTTAAGGAGAGGAGCATGTTAGGTCCTTATATTACTAGTATAGTCCCTTATTGTTGTTAGTGTAACCCCCTTATTGTTATTGTTGTACCCCTATAACCCCCATAATGTTATTATTGTGCCCTTAAATTATTATTGTTAAGTCGGCTAGCATTACATTGTGGCCCCATGGAATCCTATATATAGAAAGGAGGTTTTTTCATTTGTATCATCCAAGAATTGTTCATTCATGTAATGTATTGGAGGTTTCCCCCTTGAAGTTGCTTATTTCTAAGGTGTTGATATCTCTTTTCTTCTATTTTTGGAGCTGATTTCACAACAGATTGCTCGACCAGCGTGCTAGCTTATATGTCGAGCAGTATCTGGTCATTGTGAGTCGTTATTGTTGGCCAAAGGTCCCTAAAAACCTCTATCACCTTCTCCAGTTGGTCCTTCAATTTATGTTTCTCAATCTTCAACTGATCATGCTCTTCAGTAAGCGCAATAATTTGTATTTGTTGCAGCTCAAACTTCTGTTGGAGGTTGGTGTGGAGACCTTCGGCCTGTTGTGTTTCCTGCTGAATAAAACTGTATAATTGTTTCGTTCCCTAGGTCTGCATGCTCTCAGCCCCGGACGTATCTTGATTTTGCAATCTCTCTCGGAGTGGTTGACCGCTGGCTATGGACCTGGCTGAGTGTTCCTGTGGTGATGTCGGCTGTGTCTATTACAGTGGCAGATTATCAGGGTTAACCATGCTTGGAGTAGGCTGAATTTGGTGGAGTATCAAGTTTTCTTGCTGAAACGGGTTCAGCTCTTTGGGAGAGGGTGTTGTATCTGCACTATAGGATCTTCCTCAACATAAAAGGTCGTGAAAAGTGATCTTTTCAACCAGGGGTTGGTTAACCTCAGGTACGAATGCTATACTAGATTTAGCCTTTGCCTCGTCATCTCCATTTGTTTTACCCTTTGCTTTGACTAGGTCCAAGATGGTGGCTGAGGTGGATGGTGTTCGGGTGGAATGGTCCTTTGAAGTGAATGAGGTGTAAGGTGATGACTGGTGGGTGGAAGGTGGATATGCATGAGTATTTAAAAATAAGTATGGATTGAACATAGGTAGCTCCAGAGTTACCTAGGGTTCCGTCACTGGCTCCTCTTGAATTGGGGCTCCCGTATCCAAGGGTTGTAGTTGATCCTCCCCAGTGAGATCAACGACCTGGCTAGATACTAAAACTTTTGCATTTTTGGCCTTTGGAGTAGCTATTGGTGGCTTAGGTTCTTTGTTCTTTTTGGTTGGAACTATGGTGGTTGCCAGTGGTGAGTTAAACAAGTTGAGTGGTAAGGTCGTGACTATGGGGGCCATTATGGAAGAAGAGGCAGAATTGGAGTCCTGAAACTCTAAAAAAGTAGGAAACAAATGAGAATCACTAGTTAGAGTTTGCATTAACCGATTAAAGACTTGTACCTTCATGTTTAGCTCCTTGATGATGGGTGTCAGTTGTAGTCGCGACACTCTCACCATTTTTTCATCTGGCTTTTCCCCTGGCATTGGATCCGGCAACATGCCATCAAATGAATACTGATAGAACCCACTTCTGACCTCCATTCCCACCCCTGGGCAGGAACATACTTTGGTGTGGAAAGCTTTCTCATCAATTTGAAACTTCAACGATTTCATTTTGAAGGTCGTTTCCAGCACACATGTTGGTCTGATGTAGGTTTTCCTGTGGCTGACTCCAAACCATATCTGCGCAGAGTAATTATCTAGCAAACTCTTTGGAATTATTTGTTGTGTTGCCACTACATCGACCATCTAGCTGTACCAAAACTTGAATGCTACTTCATTCACATCCTTGGTGCTGGGGTCCCTTAACGCCTTCCAGGGTGTGAATTTCATTGCCAACAACTGACCCGTTGTGAGTTCCACAGGCTGTCTGATTCATGGAAAAGTCCATTTCCACATCGCAAATGCCATGATAATGTAACCATAGATGAACCCAGTGGCTCTCTTGTAGTTAGCCTCGCAAGATTCAAATAGCTCATTTAGCAGAAATGAACACCAATTTAATTGTGTCCCCTGCATACAGTGCTTCGCAACTGAGATGGTATCAAGTTTACACTCACCCTTTGTATAATTCCTCATGGTTTTGCTCGCAATTAGATAACAGGCGAATTTGACTGCTGTCTTATTTATAAGGTCTATATTTTCCCCTTTTCCTCCTCTATTAATGTCATATTTATTGTAGTAATCACCATCTCCTGCCTTCTTTGCCCTCTTTGAGACATTTTGGAATGTTGTGGAGACGTCTCTACCTTCTTGTGAATATCTTCCACGTGGATTGGTATTTCTTTTCCTAGCCACAGTGACCCGTTATGGATCCTGCTCAACAAGAATTTTGTACACTTCATCGCAGCCCCTATGGTTCCGAACACTGGAATATTTCTGAGGTTCAATATGGTTGATTGTTGGATATCTCTGAAGTTTGGGAGTACTCTTGTCGCTTCTTGTCCTGCTTCAGTTGCATAGTTTTCCATATAGACTTGTCTCTTCATTACTGGGAATTGGAAAGAATCTATCAGGTATGTGTTGATCAACGACGCATTATCGTATTTCCCCACTAGCGACTCCATTTTCTGGATTCTCTCGTCAAGCTCCTGCTCAATGACTGCTGGTGCTACCTTGGTCATTTTTTCTCTTCTCTGGTATACTCGCAAAGCTACTCTTGCTCTTTCTTTGTAAATTCATGCCTCTAGATACTCCCCCTGGACTTCTTCTGATGAATTTTCTCCTGCTGCTGCTGCATTTTCTGGTTCTAACTCAGACTTCTTCGGCATTCTTGCGCTTTCTTTCATGCAAGTTATGTAAGTATCTGGCACGCATGAGGTTGATAAGACCCCATAACTAATTAATTTTTCCTGCTTCCCCACGGCTATAATCGTGTGATTAGTTACAGTGATGAGGTGGGTTCTGACAAAGCTAACTGTGACTTTAGGAATTGGGCAGACGTGATGGGTAATGATTATGGCCTAATATGGAAAATTTATTGTGGTATGGACGATACTAATTATGGAAATTACTTCTCAAATCTTGGTAATCCTATCGACTGACATGGGTACTATTAGTCATGATGATGGAATGATATTCAACACATTTGTTCTATGACATGGATGACACGCAGGACACTACCCTCCCCCCGACCACAATCGGTTGCATTGCAGTCTTTGCATTGCAACTATGAGTTATCTTTGTTATTGGAGTTTTATTTATTGGGATTTCTATCTAGTCTCTTCTCGGATGTGAGAGAGTTATTGAATCTACCTATTCTAATCTACCCTACTGACTCTTCTCGGTTGCGAGATTTATTCGAAATAAAATTCTAAAAATTACTTGTGATAAGGCTTCAAGCGTGCGCCATTCACCCATCCTAGTAATATCTAGCCATCTAGTTGTGCTAACCAAAATTCTCCTAAATCTCAGATTTCAATTACATGGTATGGTCCCAACCAATGCATTCTCAGTTTACCTGGGAACTTCTGGAACTTTCTATCGTACAGTAAAACTTTTCCTCCGATTGTAAATGTTTTGTGCTTGATATGGTGG
This sequence comes from Pinus albicaulis, assembly GCA_034641835.2. Classification (NCBI taxonomy): domain Eukaryota; kingdom Viridiplantae; phylum Streptophyta; class Pinopsida; order Pinales; family Pinaceae; genus Pinus; species Pinus albicaulis. The sequence continues at coordinate 1,270,141,201 of CM076574.1, read as the reverse complement.
TCGTGCCAAGATTTTTTTCTTTCTTTCTAGACCGTTTGGTGGAACTCTGCTAGAAACATGTCCTCTTCCAGCTCTTGTAGCTCTCGCAATTGCTCTTTCAGTGAGTCTTCCTCTGATTAGTGTAGTGACGATGCAATTAGGAGGCTCGGTATGACAAACTCAGCCGGTATCACTGCTTCCTTCCCGTACACCAGCAGGAACGGGGTCTGGTTGTTTAGTCTTTTGACAGTTGTTATGTACGCCCACAATGTTGCTGGTATACGTTCATCCCAGTCGTCTTAATCAACGTTGCAAATATTTGTTAGAACTTTTTCCAGAATCTTATTGAATGCTTCTATTGTACCATTAGCTTGTGGATGGTACAGACTGCTTTTATGATGTTGTACCATGAAATTTTCTAGCAGGGATCTAATCATTGCATTGATGAAATGCGTACCTTGATCGCTTGTCAGACTTCTTGGGCAACCAAATCTGCTAATGATATTTTCAAATATGAATCGAGATGTTGTTTCGGCTGTGAAATCCTTCACTGATATCGCCTCTTCCCACCTGTTCAAATATTCTATTGCAGTTATGATATACCTGGCCTGTGAGTGCCTTGCGACAGGTGTAATTGGTCCTATAAAATCAAGGACCCACTTCTCAAATGGCTACAGTGATTTTACAGGGTGAAGTGGTAGCTCGTCTCTGTGTGATGGACATCCTGTCCTCTGACATACATTGCATTTTTTTATAAAGGCCTTACTGTCCATGTTTACTGTCGGCCACCATAAGCCTGCCTGCAGTATTTTTCTCGCCGTTTGTTTTGCTCCGACATGCCCTCCTGCAACTCCACAGTAGGATTCCCACAATATTCTTTCCCTCTCATGGTATAGGACGCATCTTCGCAAGATTTTTTCTAACCCCATTTAATACAGGTGTCCTGCTATTAGCTGATACTCTGCTGCTCAGACTACTAGATGTATTTTCTGGGCTGCTGTATATTCGTTCATGCACTGTCCTTTTTTCAAATAGGTTGCTATCTAGTCTAAGTAGTGTGGGATGGCTTCTACTCTAAAAATATCAACATATGGCAGCTGATCATCCAGATACCCTCCATTTTCTCCGTTTTCTAGCCTTGAAAAGTGGTCAAGACCCACGTTCAGTCTCCCGGGTTTCACTATCACCTTGAAGGTTAACTCTTGAAATAGTAGGAGCCATCTGCAGATTCTTCCCTCCAAGACTGGTTTGTTAACTAGGTACTTTAAAGCTAAATGGTCTGTGAAAAACTTAAACATACCTCCTAGTAGGTAGTGGCGAAAATTTTGAAGGGAATACGCCATCGCCAATGCTTCCCGTTCTGTTGCGGTGTAATTTCTCTCAGCTGTTGATAGCTTCTGGCTTGAAAAATAAATTGGGTGATCAACAGACGTGTCTCTAGTTGAGCCAGAACTATTCCAAGTGTGATGCTGGAAGCGTCAATGTGGAAATGAAATTGCTTGCCCCAATTAGGGTGAACTAATATGGGCACACTCGCTAACTTTTCTTTCAAGGTGTTTAGGGTCGTAGTGCAATCTTCTATCCAACTGAACTACTCCGATTTCCACAATAGCTTCTCCAATGGGGTTGTTATCTTCGCATAGTTGCGGATGAATCGCCTATAGTAGCCTATATGGCCTAGCAGCGACCTCAACTGCTTCACAGTTTCTGGCACCTCAATATTAATTATAACTACCACTTTTTATGGATCAACGCAAACCCCTTGTTTGCATACAACATGTCCTAGCAGTGTCCCAAAAGGTACTACAAAGATGCACTTCTAGAGGTTTAATGAAATCTGGAGTTGCCTACATCTGTCGAACATTATCCTCAATAATGTTGTGTGTTCCTTTAACAGGCTGTAGACTATCCAGTCATCCATATAGACTTCTAGGAATTTGTGGATGTATTCCTGAAACGCTACTATCACAATTCATGAAAATACTGCTGGTGCATTTTTCAACCCTAATGGCATTACATGATATGCAAATGAGCTCCATTCAGTTGTGAAAGTTGTCTTCTTCTTATCTTCCTCGGCTATCCTTACCTGATGGTATCCTGAAAATCCATCCGTAAATGAATAAGCCTCATTCCCCGCAACATTGTCGAGAACCTCGTCACTGAACGGAGTAGGGAATGGGTCATGTATGCACGCATTTTTCAGGCTCCTATAGTCAACACAGACTCGAATTTCAAAATTTTTTTTTTTACTTTGTATGAATATAGGACTTACCCACTCTACTTCTTCCACCGGTAATATTAACCTTGCCTTTAGAATCTTATCTATCTCTACCTTGACTTTTTCTTTCACTCTTGGATTCAGATGATAGGGTCTGTTCTTGACTAGTCTTGCGTTGGGCTTCAAAATTATACGCATTTCCCTCATGTCTCCCTTTATTCCTTTCAACTCCACTACTGAGGATGGGAACAAGTCTTCATATTCTTGTAGTAGATTAAATATCTCCTTAGTCATCTCGGCATCCCAATAATCACCAATTGACGCAAGTTTGGGCTTTTCCTCTGTCCCGATGTTCATCTTCTTGGTCTTCAATGGTAGCAGATGAATACCTTCTGTTGTCTTTCCTTCTTTAATATCCCACTCCCCCTATTTTTCTTCGAAATAAAGATGTCTAAGACCTTCTAGATCATCATCGTCCATTTAGCTATTTATATTTTTGCATGCTACCAATTGTCTGATGCCTTGGTTTGGGAGCGGTTGTTCTTCCTCCTCCTGAATCTCTGGAAAGAACAATACCCTTTTAATGGCCTGCAATGCATGGGTGACTGGTTCTGTTTTTCCTTCAAAGGAGAAGCATTGCGTAAATTGATCAGCAACTGTTTGGCAAGTCATGGTTCCTCTTTTATTCTCTTCATTTAGGTACCAAGCCTGTGGAATTGAATCTAGTGTATGTACAAACTTGTGTACCGAGAGCTCTTTTGGGTATCCTGCATTCTTCCATTTTTCCTCACAATATTACAATTTTTTTCTGGGGTCTGAGTCCCCTTGGTACTTTTCAATGAATTGTGGTCCCTCTTCTTCCTTGAACCTAGCTTTCAATGCTGCTGCAACTTTTTCCCATCGCGACAAGGAGTTGCGGTGGTTTCTCCACCACCTTTCTGACGTGGATTGTAAAGCCACATCCATGAGTGGGAACCTATGGTCCAATGGTACCTTATCTTATATTCTAGAAATAAAGGTATTTACAACATTCATATTTGACATAGTTGGATATTCTCTTACCTCAGTTCCGATCCAATTGATCCTTTCGATGTTAATGCATCTTCTTGTATTTTTCTCATATCCCCCTTGTTGCCAATCATCCCAGGCTATCTTTGAGCCTAAGTCTAAGCTTTGAACACTTCTCCAACTCACAGTCCCCCCCACTATTGGGTTGATATAATCATCTCCTTTTCTTGCTATCATTTGATAAAGATGATCAAGAAGCTGAGCATCTTATCTTTTGTTGACAGACTCTATGTATCGGGGACCTTGATATGGGTCGAGTGGCTAGGTGACCCTGACTTCCCCATCTTCAAAGATCATCAGTTCCTTCTTCAAATCTATTACTGCATAGTTCTTGAAAGCCCAGTGGATCCCCAATAATGTTGGATAGGCACCCTTATCCCCCATAATGTTTATTACCTCAAAGTATTTGTATGTCTTAACCCCTGCAACATCGACTTCGACCTCCTCCAGCTTGCCTATGGGCACAATGCAGTACTGGTTTTCCATGTGGAGCTGGATTGGTGAATATGTCAGCTTTGGACTTCCCAATGCTTCTCATGTCTTTCTTGGAAAAATGTTGACATCTGACCCTAGGTCAAGCAGTGTGTCCTTAATTTTTAATCCCGCGACTTGAGTGTTCACCTGGAATTCTTTCCCTATTCTCCTCTTCTTTCTTTTGACTCTCTGTATGTACTTCTGTGTTGCATCATTTGATTCCACTAGTTCTGTGGTATCTAGCACCACCATTTCCAGGTTCTGCTTCAACTGTTCCAGCATTGGTGCATTGGTAACAATCTTTAGAAATAGTCGGAACCATTCTTCAATCATAGTACTTGTACTAGCTTGGTTCTCCTTATCTACCTTGGGCTGTGGTATCCCAATGCATTTGCTTCCTCCAAGTTGGGAAAACATTTCCACTGCTTCTTTAAAGTATTGCTTTTGTCTTTCTGGCTTAAACACTGGCTTTGGAGATGTTGGCCTTATCGGCTTTATTGGGTCTATAGTTTGTGCATCTTTCGTGATTCTTTTTCCTCCTTGTGTCACTATGGCTACATTTTGCATAGCTTGAGCCTCTATTATTCTTGGCTCTACATTTACCAGGTTTTTTCCTCTTTGTCTGGCTCTTTCTTCCCATATTTTAATTCTCTCTGGGTAGTATTTTGTTGTGTGCGTGTTAACTCTGCACTGAGAGCACTAGGGTCTTCTAGGAAGTGGACATTCCCTGGCTACGTGGCCTTCTTGGTCACAATTGTAGCATTGTACTGGTCCTCTTCCTCCAGCTCAACCTCCTCTCATGCCTCCCCCTCGTCCCCTAGGAGCCTCATTCACTCTATATGAAGGCCTATCCAATCAGTTCGCTAATGCATCCAGAGCCCTACAATGCTCTGTGTTGTGTTTTGTGGAAGCACACAACTCACAGTATATATTGTTCGGAACGTTGGAGTATTTTTTCAAGATTGGGCATAGGCGGGGTGGATGACCAATGCTTTTGCATATCTCACAATATTTAGTTATGGCGTGATTCTGTTGTGCAGGGAACCTTGGGTACTAGTGTTATGACGGATATAATCCTTGAGTGTTTATTTGTGCAACTCCTCCTACTGGCAGAGCTCCCTATTCCCCTGCTGCCGATGTCCCCCCATTCTGGCCCCACAACCTTGGACATTCGGTTACCACGTGTCCCTCCATTAGACAGTGTGTACACCATATATTTGGTCTTGCCGACCGCATTGGATGAATATCTTTCAACTTTTCTGTTAGGCTAGATATCTGATGTTGTAACCCTAGTATGGAAGGGTCTTGAGCTGCAGCCCCTCCTTTGAACTCTTGCGGATATCCCACCATGGCCTCTATCTTCATAGCTTGCTCCAATTCATCTTGTAATGTGTTGACATTCTGTTGTGTTAACGGAGTTCTTGTTAATGGAAGAAGGGCCTTGATGAACCAATCTCTCTGATAATTTGGATTGATTGGGCAACTCAGCTTCCCAATCGCATCCTTGAATCTTCACATCAGATCCCATGAAGTTTCCCCTTCTCGCTGCTTAATCTCCCACATTTCAGATAAAACTTACTGATCTATTTGGGGTAACTTGAATTCTTTAACAAATTCTCTCTTTACATTGTCTATCGCTGGGTTCTAATGAGCTTCCGACCATTTGATAAACCAACGTAGAGCTCTCTCCCTAAGAGTAGTTTGTAATTCGATCGACTTGCCTACATCTGGTGTCTGTTGAGCCCTCGATATGGCCTCGCAGAGATACCAGTGTTGTTCCACATCATCGATACCCCTTCCAGAGAACTCTGGGTATCGGGTAAATGATCCCGCCATGCTTTCTTGTGTGGGTGTTACTAAAATAAAACCCCTGTTTCCCGACTGTGAAATGGTTTTACTAGCACTACTGCTAGTGTGTATTACTGTTGTAGACTAAACACTATTCAACTTACTCAATTCTCGTAACTTAACAAAAATTTCACCAAGTGGCTGATAGAGTACCAGGGGAAGGTCAAGACTAGAGCTACTTGAACTTTGGGGAATAGAGTTACCTTGAGTTATGGGTGCCATCCCCTCTCAGAATAGTTTCTCCATCACAACATGCAACTACACATCAGACATCTCCTCGGGGTGCACGTCCTCTCTGTCAGACTTATTTCCCTTCTCTATTTGGGTTGGGCTCCTATACACATGCTGAACTTCATTAATGGTCCCTTCTATTTCTTGGGAACCCATCTGACCTCCCATCTCCTTTTTCATCTAAGGCGCCTTCTCCTTGTCCTTTCGATTACTTTCCTTCTTCTCCAACTCCTTCATCACCCTTTCTCACCACTTCTCAACGATTTTCACCCTTCAATGTGCTCTTCGCTCCCTCAACCTACTAGAGGTATCGACATCCATATCCCTATTCCCCCTTTCAACATACTTGTAGCATCTCTCCTTCAGCTCATTCTCCCAGTACTGGAGGTTTAAGTCTCCATCTCAGATTTTTGAAACTCCATCAATCCTTCATCTACCATTAAGGCTTCGATCCATAGATGGATCTCCTTCAACAACTCTCCTCGCAATCTTGATCTGAATATGTCTTCTTCTTTCGAAAAATATTGGTAACACTCAGCTGTGAACTCTACTATGTATCCTTCCAAGGTAGATTGCACCCAGAAATCTACAACTCGGGTCAAATCGGTATCTAACCGATGGAGTGCTACCAAATCTACGTGCAACCACATGCGACAAACCTTCCGTGAGCTTCCTTGAATTGTCTTTACTTATAGTCTCCATAACCAGTTATATATTTCCTCTAGAAACTTTCCCCAAAATATCTCGTAGATATCACTCGCAAATTCAAAGAATAAAACCCGATCCTTAACAGTTTTCTCCCTCTGTTGTCTCAAATCAGCTTGTTGTGTTATGAACTGATCTAAGTGGTTATCCCACCAGCTTCATATTTCTCTCTCAAAGATCCACGATACCATGATCTAGTTCCCAAATGGAGTTTCAGGTCCTGACAATGGACCCATTTGTTGGCGAGGAAGAAGGTCTCTTGGGCAAGACCCAGGTTTAGATTAGAGGCCAACAATGTTTATGCAGTAGTCTAGAACAACATCGGCATATTCACTCTACTTCGAAGAGCAGAGAGTCTCACCCGAGGCATGTCGTGACCTTAGTAAGATTAGGATCAGATCAGGTATCGACCAAGCATAGATTATAGAATAAAACAGTCAGAACTGAGTGCTCTGAAAAGGTGTAAATACTGTGCAAAAGATACTACTCCTGAACGTATTTAGGATGAAAAAAACAAAATTTAAAGTGACCAATACATTCATCTTAAGCAAAGACACATTACAAAACTCGAGACATCAAACCCAGATCATAATATATTGCATTCACAATAGGGGACAGTTGCATTGCTCCTCAGAGCAATCCTGGCAGGACTGATTACAATATTATCCCATAGAACAAAACATAATGAACATCGAGAACATAACAAACAAAGATCTCCTATGGCTCTCCTCCTCTGCTTTCCACTATACCAACCTCTCGTCTACACTGGCCAACTGCCTATTTGTTCCTTTGCCAACGCGACTATAATTTTTCCCTTCCTTTCTTCTCTGTTGTTTGTTGCATCTCCCTGATCACTAGGAGTTCCACTGTTTGTTCTTGTCGCTCCCTTCTGCAATCTATGCTTGTTTCCGCAATAGCTGCGCCACTTGCTCTTCAGCTCTTCGCAACCATGACAGCTCTCTGTCTACCATAGTTGTTCTCTACCACCTGTTACCCGTGACTCAAAATTGTTTCATTTCAAAACAAGCGCCCCAACACTAGATGATTGTCCAATTTTTAAATTCAGGAGCTCAGGGATGAGGCCTAAGCCTTGAGACTGCATAATGTGTAGTTTTTAACTGGGAGGGAGAGAGAAATCACATATTTTTGGAGGTTAGAGGTTGAGCTTGAGCATTGTGATTATACAGTGCACCATACTGGAGGGAAGGAACTATGAATTGCATAGTGCTAAGAGGCAGGGTTGTAGCCTGAGGGTTGAGACTATATAATGCATAGTTTAGGAAGGATGGATAAGGCTAGGCTTCCCAGTCAGGAAGTTTTCTAGATTTGAGTAAGTGTGGGATATATGAGACTAATGTGAACCATGACAAGACTTGCTTATGATCACACTGTTAGAATAGTTTATGACACAACATAGAACATATGTAACATATGAACAACATACTCCCCTCAGTGCGACAAATTTGTGACAACATATGATAAGTGCGACACCAAGTATAAAATTTGTGACAACTATGATGACACTTGTGCGATAGTACTTGAAACTTTGGAAATGAGTGCGACACATTTTTATTAGGTAAGACCAACTCATTTACACAAATATTACCTTTTTTAACCACCAAAATTGTCTTTTTCGAAACGTGCAAACCTCCACATGCCAAAAAACGACACTTTGATTTTCTTGGAAATCGGAAAAAAACACTTAGAGAAAACACTTGCAATGAGTCTTAATTCTTGCGACGATAGTATGAAATGTCAAGGTAGGCTCTGAAATTTGGGTGTAGGCTAAAATTTTGGAGGGCGTTGTAGCAACGAAAACACTTGGCAACACACTAGTAGAATTTAAGCTTCTCTGTCTAGGTTGATTCTTTTTTGTAGGGTCTAGTTCTTTAGGAAGTATTAATTCATCGTGCGATTCACTTTGGTTCCCCACATATCCCACGTGTAAAAATATTCCCCTATGTCCCTTTTTTGTTGAAAAAAACATAATATCAACAATATCACAATGTTTTTAATTAGAAAAGGGTAGTATAGTTTGTGATCTTTATATTTTCATAGTATAGTTCTCATCTATGGTGTTGCTCTGCTCCCAGTAGGGCTTGAAAATACCCGGATAGAGTCACTACAGGAACACAAACATTTCTCCGCTACCGATGAGCTTGGACTATACCCCGATGAAATTTCTTTCTTCACCTCTCTCTGCAGGAAGCCTTTCTCTTCTTTCGCCTTTATTTATGTATTTTATATAGGATTTTGCATAGGCACTTTTTCATTTCATGGACAAAAGAGGGATCCCAACTTATTGAGATCATAAGAGTTTATTCCTTTAGAGAAGCATATAAAGACCTATGATTTATGTTTTCTCATTCACAGTTTTCCCTTGTTCCTATTCTACTTGATTGTATAAGTGTGAAAACTCTGAAACATAAAGAATGTACTACGGGTGTAAGGTTTCCAAAATAGACACAAGTATCATGCTTCAACACAAAAATCTCCTTACGAAATGATCGTATTTTCCATCATAACATAATTGACCAACATATGTAACTAAAAAAAAATAAGGAGGACCAAGGGTTAGCCAAATTTTGTAGTTTCACAAGACGCTTTTCAACCGAGCCACACATAAGGAATCTAGAAAACAAGTTCACAAATGATGCTTATTTACATGAACGAAAAATAAAACAAAATAACAAACAGAAGAAAAGAAATAAAATAAACTATGTACATAGGTTAGGGTCCAATCCCAGACCTTTATTCAAAATATTTTTTAAATTCTTGGCCATTAACAGGAAGATTCAATCTTCCCATTTAATTATTAGAGACGATATGTGTGTTGGAAAATATTCTTGTGCACTTTGAACGATCAAATCCACATGGATTGGAACTTAGTATGTTTTCCTTTGGCTTTGTGGGCTTTGTCCCACTTCAATACCATGTCACCCACACTGAATTTATTTTTCCCTATAGACTTCTTGTCAAACCACCTCTTGATACGAGTGTAGTGAAGAGAAAATTTATCTTTGGATTTTTTTCTTTCTTCCTACAACTTGTGAAGAGCGCCTATCCTACTCTGAACCATTAAGCATGACTTGTCCTAGTATTCTTGTGAAATTTGAAGGGAAGGAAAATAGATGTTGTGGGGTAGGATGGATTCTTTTACATACACCAGGAAGTAAGGAGAAGTATTCAGAGAAGGTTTAGGTGTGACTTGGTTATCCCATAAGGAATTCACCAAAGCGGAGTGACAATTCCTCTATTAAGATAAAATGATCTTTGTAATGATGTAAATAAGGTTATTATTGGTAGAATCAACAATAATTAGCAAAATGTTTCAATAAAATACCATTTTACAATTTAAAATCATATAATATCAACAATGAAAAGTATGTTTAATTGTAAAAACAAGTGAAGTGAGAATTCCAAACCTGGAGATGATGTTCTACTTGAGGAAGTTGATGACTTCTTGATCATTGTCTTGTTTGAGTGAAACCACTTCCATCCACTGTGTGAACTAATTTGTAGCAGTGAGAATATAGTGGTGATACTTTGATGAATGCGGAAAAATATCATTGAGGACATCTAGACCCCATTTTTGAAATTTTTCTTTCATGATGATAGGCTGCAACGGGGCAACTGACTTCTTTCCTCATTTAGTACACTTCTGACATACCAAACACTTTTGGGCATATGGATGAGCATCGTTGAGTAATGTGGGCCAATAAAAACCATCTTGCATGACTTTATGCACTGTTGTGTCACTTGTAAACTTCCCTTCAACTAGTCCGTCCTGGAGGTCACATAATACTTTCTCTGGATCATGTGCTTCCAAGAATATAAGCAATACTCCATTATGGTACTTTCTAAAAAGCACCCCATGCACTAACTAGTAAGATAATGCTTTCAACCTGAATTCCCTCTTTTTTCATGCAGATAAGTGAGAGGGAAAATTTCAATGCTCAAGATACTAACACACATTTGTGTACCAAGGGTATGAGATAATAGTGGGGGTGGCTTGCTCAACATTATACATCTTGATTTCTTTCTCCAATACTGATGGATCATCTTATGTTGCATTCACCACTTCTGCTGCTAGCGGACATAGACTATTTCCCTTAATAGTGTGAACTGGATTAAACTCTATATCATATTCTTGTAAACCAATAATCCAATTTTCTCTACTCTCACCCAACTCTTGTTGGACAACAATGATCTAACTTCTAGTTGCGACAGCAATATAATACAATGATTTTTAAAAATATAGGGTTATAAATTCTTCATTTCCTTATATATTGCATACACTTGTTTATCGATGGCAGGATAGTTGAGTTTAGGTCCTTACAAGATATCACTCATAAAATATATTGTCTGCTCATTATTCAGATCAACTCTCTGCATAAGGAGGATGGAAAGATAAGTATCAGAAGCAACAGTGTAGAGAAACAAATCTGTGTTGAAGTCTGGGATGTATAAGGTTAGTGCCTCCATGATTTCTTGTTTAATATGGGAGAATGCATATTTTTCCCTTTTGATCTAAAAATGGAGGAGGTGTTCTCTTTCCTCTTCCTCAGAATCACATAAAAAAAATAAGGATCATTCTAATCCTTTGCAAGGTAAAAATGGGTCTTGCCAAAAATAGTTTTTTTAATGTCTCTTTAAGTCACGAATTAGTATTCACATGTAAACTTGACATAAGCAACATAAAAAAACATAACTCATACATGCATAATGAAGAGAATAACAAAATATTTGTTAACAGAGTTCACCCCTCATAGGCTACATCTCTGGGTCTACCAACATAGCTACACCACTCATATATTTAGTAGTAAAATGAGGTACATAAATGTTTTTTGATGGAAAAATGTGGCTATTACCCCTACAAGGTAATGTTCTCCTCCAAATAACTCTCACAAACAACAACAACACAAATCATCTCCTAAAAATATGTCATACTCCAACTAAAATGAGCTAAAATGAGCATGTGAGCACTTATATTCCACATTGAAGCGCATAAACAAAACTTATCTCAACATAACATAATGAGAAAAGTGAACCTGAGCTGAACCTTGCAGTTACAGATGTAGCAGTATACTTTTGAAGGTGATAATACCCCTACAAGGTCTTCTCCATGCCCAAACACCTTCTGGAACTTCTTTGAAACCTTGATTGAGCAATACATCTTTTGTCTCAAAGCTGAAAAATGACTCCTTTTGTCAGCATTGGATCTAGAACATCTAAAAACCCCTAAATGGACCCTTTCTGAGCTCAATTTGGTCAAAAACTCAAAAATGTATGATCAAAATCTTGATTGATCCATACACCCTTGGTATTAAACCTATAAAAAGACTCCTTAGACGTGCTCAAAACAGAAATTATAGGTCACCATTAGATCCAAAACATCCAAAAACCCCCAACATGGATTATGTTTCAACTTAATTTGGTCAAAATATCAAAACTATATGAGCTCTCAAGCTCTCTTGTGAATTTTACAATTAATCATCCTACAAATTCGACCAATTGTCCAACAGTCCTACAATTCCACCCCAAAATTCGCTAACTGAGTGACAATTTTTCTTCCCGCCAATGCATTATGTAGGTTCATTAATCTCTCCACTAACCCCAAAATGCGCCATATAAAAAGCTTTAAATATAAATTTGACACCATTTTTAATAAGAATCATTGGTGGTATAGTGGTAAGGTATTGCGTTAGTGGATAGGAGGTCATGGGTTTGAATCCGGTCAGGCCTCTAGCTGACCCATGACAAATTTTTAAATGACCTCGGGGTGCCACATAGCAGCCCATGACTAGGCCATGTGGCAACCCATCATTGGTCCCCAGACAAAAACCATCAACCAATAAGATGCACCCAAAAACCAACGAACAAAAAACTACTAAGTGTCAACCTGTCATTGGGTCATACCTTGCAGAATCACCTTATTGAATCAACAGTATAGAATCCTAGTCAACTACCCACCTCAAATTTTAGTTGTTTGGCTAAACTGTTATCATGCAATAACTTGGGAATACAATGTTGGATTGAGGAGAAATGAACATAATTTGATTCAGAATGAAGATCACTTCAATTTGGCACTAGTTTCAAGACTTTCTGGGAACTTTCATTTTTGAGCTAAAAATTGATAACCTAATCACACCTCCCCACTAGGAACTTTTGGACTCCAAAAGTTTACTTCCTTACTCAATATAAAGAGGCTAGAACTAAATAACACCCAAAAAATCAATCCAAAATGAAATTTTTTTCGATTCATGCCCTTCAAGCCCCAATCAAGGCAGTTCATCTATCTTCTTCGTGAAGACCTACTGTCGTGTTAAAATTTATGCAAAAATTCGTATCGCTAATGTAGGAACAAAATACTGATGAATGGAATTTGAAAATTCTTTTTAATATAATATTTACATGGCTCAAAAAAAACTTCATCTTGAAGTTAAACTGTTGAAGACAAACTTGACTCCATCTTGGAATTCAGAAACAACATAAATTTTCTTTAATATCTTTAAGCTGAGCTTTTACATGAAAATTACACTTCTGCAAAATTTTCCATGATATCATTGGCCTTGCCTAAAAAACATAGTCATCTGGTAAAATATTGAGAGCAAATATTTTATTCACACAAGTTTCATATCAAATACTTGTATCAGTGAACACGTGACAAACTTATAGAAAACTTTGAACGACAACCTTGTACATTCACAAAAGTCCTTGAACATGTGGACTTATAAACAAGCCAATACATACATCAATGAAAAACACATACATGTTGTACACAGTGACAATGATTGTTCAATTTACAAAATTACTTAAAAAAATAAACAACAAAAAGTAATTACAAAATTTACAAAGAAACTTTACAATAAGTCTACCCAGACTTTGCCTCTCCTAGGCTTATGGGTTCTCTTTTGGCATCATATTTTCCTTGAAGGTCGTTTAGGATTTGTGTCAGTCCTATTTTCCACCTCTTTCTTCCCTTGCATTAGGTTTCACAATCTCTTTTCCCTTATTTGAACAAAACTTTTGATGGAACTTCCAACATCTTTCATTTCCATGCCCATGCATCTTCCAATGAGTACAAAATAATTTTCTATTGTTTGTTGACAAAGAAGTCCTCTCATGAGAAGGAGAATAATTATGCTTGATTCCTAGAATATGCTCCATTATTTTAACAATTATCATAGGTTTCTCACACATAGCCACACAATGGTCAAATACATTATAAAAATTACAAGGGAACTTATTCCACAAGTAGTGAAAATTACCATGCATTGAAAAACACTCATGAGATTTATGCCTATCTCTAGGGCTCCAACTTTGACGTAATGGCATGGAAAATGACATGTAAGGTCCCTTTAAGTATTCATAATGCTTGGAAGATTAATTAACATTGTCACAAGATGGTGACATCTCATCCTTGCATTGTTGATGTAACTCAAACCATTTAGAACATTCTTTATACTCCTTTCCACCATATCCCAATCCCATATAATTCAGTCTCTCATCAACCATGATTGGATTGGTAATACCTTGTCCATTTATGTCGAGGGCTCCACCTTTATTGTAGGTTTTAACCCTGTAAAAAACTTATCTGCAAACAAATCTTAAAAAACAGAAAATAAACAATAGCAAGAGCATAAAACATAAAACAGATATACACATAGATTTTCCCTTGGATCCCAAATTGGGACTACCAACTTGATTTTTCATTATATTTATTTTAGTGTTACAACACATATATATACATGTTGAAGCATACATTAACCCCAATCCATTAAGCCTGTATTAGAACATAAACATAGTTCCCTTGACCGTATCTACAAACTACCAAGGGTTGGAAACCATCATGCCCCAAACCCATGTGCAAACCCATGCACAAAACCATGGAAGGGTCCACCCACTGATAAATAGGGTCCAAAAAAATTTCCCCCTACTGCGCACAACACAACATACAAAGGCCACTATCACCCCCCCCCCCCCGTGCGTGCAACTAATCATGGAAATAATATAACACATACCCAACATGCTCCCACTTGTTTTTTTCTTTCCATAGGGGGCCACAAGAGATCTTATTCATTAGCCCAACTCTACACCACCCATTGTTTCTCTACACCAAGAGAACTTCTGAGTGCTCACAAACTTCGTCAATCCATCTGCAACATTCTTCAAAGTGTCCACCTTTACTAGCAACACCCTTTTATCCTCAACCATATCTCTCATAAAGTGATATTGAACATCAATGTGGCTTGTCTTTGAATGATAAGCAGGGTTCTTAGCCAAGAATATTGCACTTTGGCTATCACAGTCTATCCTTATATCCTGCTACACCAACCCCATACTTGAACACAATCTCTGCAACCAAACTTCTTCCTTGCTTGCATGAGTGGCTGCCATGTATTCTGCCTCTGTAGTTGAAAGAGCTGCTACAGACTTTATTTTACTCATTCAATTGACTGCACCTCCAAATAGGCTAAAAATATACCCATTTCTATATATTCTTTGGTCCATATCTCTAGCCCAGTCTGCATCAACAAAACTACGGATGTCTGAAACTCTGTCCAATCCTGGTCTTCCCTGATAGCACAAACCATAATCACTAGTGCCACGCAAATATCTAAAATCCCACTTCATTGCTATCCAATTCTCCTTTCCTGGTTTTGACATAAACCTGCTCAATACTCCACTTGCATTTGCAATGTGTAGTCTAGTACAGACCATTGCATACATCAGGCTACCTAGTGCACTTGCATATGGAACATGGGACATATCGTCCTCTTCTTCTTGTGTCTTGGGACACTGTTCAACAGATAGCTTTACACCTACAGGAATAGGAACCT
Organism: Pinus albicaulis; assembly: GCA_034641835.2. Taxonomy (NCBI): domain Eukaryota; kingdom Viridiplantae; phylum Streptophyta; class Pinopsida; order Pinales; family Pinaceae; genus Pinus; species Pinus albicaulis. Next base: position 1,270,125,835 of record CM076574.1, on the reverse strand, counting down.
TCACCGATTTACTATCCTGCATATTGAACCTCTACAATATAGTCTCAACATACTTCCTCTGGTTTAACTAGAGCTTCCTATTTGCTAGATCTCTCTTAATTTCCGTGCCCAAAATATAGTTTGCAGCACCAAGATCCTTCTTGTCGAATTTGGAGAAAAATTGGGTCTTCAAATCTTGGATAATTTATTTGTCATTTCCAATCAGCAAAATATCATCCACATATAAGACCAAATAAATAACATGGTCACCATTTAATTTAAAATAAACACAATGATCCTCTTTTCTTCTGGTGAAGCCAAGTCCTCGTATATAGGTATCAAATTTCTGATACCACATCCTTGGTGACTGTTTTAACCCATACAGAGACTTTTTTAACCTACATACCAGTTCTTTCTTACCCTTCACCGCAAATCCTTCATGTTGCTTCATGTATATCTCCTCTTCCAGATCCCCATGAGGAAATTTTGTCTTCACATCCATCTGTTCTACCTCAAAATCAAATGCAGCAGTAACAGATAAAATTAATCTAATAGAAGTAACCTTGGCAACATGAGAAAAAATATCACAAAAATCAATTCTCGGCACCTAGGAATAGCCTTTTTCTACCAACCGAGCTTTGTATTTATCCACCTTGCCTTCTAAATTCATATTCTTCTTAAACACCTATTTTCTCCCGATGGGATTCCTTCCAGCTGGCAACTCCACGAGATCTCATTCCTCATTTTTGTGCAAGGATTCCATTTCATCAACCATGGCCTCCTTCCAGTGTTTTCCATCTTATAAATCCACTACCTCCCTGACAGTTTTTGGATCATCATCAGTGATATTTAAAGAAAATTTTGAACAGAAATCAGATGAACTGTACATTTTTGGCTGCCCTCTTTCTCAAATTGATCTTCTCAGAACTGGAGTTTGTGGCTCTTCCTCTTCTGAATCTTCTTCTGTTGTAGAGTCTGATTCATCATCCTTTAGCTCAAAGTCTATCTTCTCAGGTTCCTCTGGTAGGAATTCATGTTTAACAACATCTTTCACCTCTCTAAACACCACATCTTGGATGTACACAACCTTCCTTGTTTCTGGGTTCCAAAGCTTGTAACCTTTTAAGCCATCCTTATACCCAATAAAGATGCACCTTTCAGATTTATTATCCAACTTGGTCCTTTTATCCTTTGGAACATGTACATATGCATCACATCCAAATACCCTCAGATGTGAAAGAGAGGGTTTCTTACCAGTCCATACCTCATGTGGAGTCTTATCCTCCAAATCTAATGAAGGTGATTTGTTAACCAGGTAACATGCAGTCTCCATTGCCTCTCCCCAGAATTCCTGTCCTAACCCAATACCACTGAGCATGCTTCTTGCTTTTCCCATCAGCTTTATTTTCATTATTTCTTCAACTCCATTTTGCTAAGGTGTGTATGGATTAGTCTTTTTTCATGCTATACCACACTTCTTACAGAACTCTTCAAATTCCTTCTTGCAGAACTCTCCACCAATATTTTTCCTCAGCACCTTTATCTTCTTCTTTGTTTAGTTTTCCACCATAGCCTTAAATTCTTTAAATATTTCAAAGACTTCAAATTTCTTCCTCAAGAAATATATCCATGTATTCATTGAGAAGTCATCTATGAATGAAACATAGTACACAGACTTTCCCAGTGATGGAACCGACACAGTTCCAAACACATCACTGTGCACAAGCTCTAATATCTTGTTTGCCCTCTTAGCACCAGAAGGAAAACTCACCCGCTTCTGCTTCCCATATACACAATGTTCACAGAAATTGAAATCCAGAGAGAAATTAGATATAACTTCTACCATACCATTTCCATGTAGTATCCGAAGGCCCTTCTCTCCAATATGTCGAAGCCTTTGATGCCATAGCATGGTATTTTCTCCAGAGACTGCTAGGCTTTCCACTCCACTTTTAGGAACCACAGAACTATTGCACCCATTAATAATAGTGCTACCCTGAAGCTTGTAAGAATTTCCAATCCAAACTCCCCACATTAATATGAGTTCTCCCCGAACCATATTGCAATTATCTTTCTCGAACACTGTTTTTACACCTACATCATCCATCTTGCTTATAGAAATCAGATTTGTAGCCAATGTAGGAATATGTAGAACATCAGGAAGTGTTATAATCCCTTCACCTTGCAGCTTCAGCTTGAATTTTTCACGTTCGACGATTCTGGCCTTCCTATCATCCCCTAACAAGACATCACCACCATCATACTTCTCATACTCACAGAACCACTCCCTATGGGGAGTGAAGTGAAAGGATTCACCTGAGTCAATCAACCATGCCTCATCATCTACATGTGTATTTGAGGAATAAGCCAAATACACATCCCCACCTTCATCCAAGGTGGTTTTTTCCTCTATAGAAGAATCCTCATCAGATCCCTTTCCTTTCTCAGGAGCTTTAGATCTGCAGTCCTTTTTGTAGTGCCCTTCCTTTATGCATTTACAGCACACCTTTACAAAATTTCCTGGAGATTTAGATCTCCCTCTAGATTTAGATGTCCCACTCGAAACCTTATTCTTATTTCTGTTTTGGGACCTTCCTCGTATATATAAGGCATCTCCATTATGGCCCTCCATATTTCTCTGTCTCATTTCCTCTGATAGCAAGGTTGAGACAATGTCGTCAATGTTCAAGGTAGTTGTATTGCTACCTATTGTAATAACTAGAATGTCCCGCGAATCTGGTAGAGAACACAACATACTAATGCACTTATCTTCATCTAAGATTTTAATATCAAAAAATAATAGCTGACTTACCACAGTATTGAAGGCGTTCAGATTCTCTGTCACCGATTCTCCATCCTTCATCCTCAAGTTATACAGATTTTTCAGTAGGAAAAATTTATTCACCAAAGACTTAGATTGGTACAAAGTCCCTAGCTTGTCCCACAAAGCCTTCGTCGTAGCTTCCCCAGATACATTCAAAAATACTGAATCTGAGACACACAACCGTATTGTGCTCTTTTCCTTCCAATCCAGCTTCTTTTAGTCTTCATCTAACATTGACATTGGTTTAGTATCCGGATCTACCGTGATCCACTGATATTTATCCACTAGTAGATCCTCCATATTGAGCTTACAAAACTCAAAAATATGGCCATTAAATTTCTCAATCTCTATATTTCCATTGCTCGCCATCTTCTTTCACTGCAAGAATCGATCCCATAGATCTCCCACTGAACAAGGTTTACTAGAGGCCAGAGCAAAAAACCCGCCAGGAGCAAAGGTGTCCCCTTGAAGCCGAAAAAACTCTGATACCAAATGTAGGTTTTAACCCTGTATAGAAATTATCTACAAACGAATCTTAAAAAACAAAAAAAACAAAAAAATAGCGAAAGCATAAAATATAAAACACATATACACAGATATTTTCCCCTGGATCCCAAATCGGGACTACCAACTTGATTTTTCATTATATTCCTTTTAGTGTTACAACACATATATATACATGTCAAAGCATACATAAACCCCAATCCATTAACCCTGGATTAGAACATAACCATAGTTCCCTTGACTGGACATACAAAATACCAGGGGCTAAAAACCATCATGCCCCAAAACCATGTGCTATCCTATGAAAAAAACCATGGGTGGGTCCGCCCACCAAAAAATAGGGTCCAATTTTTTTTTCCTAGAGCATTGTCACCCCCCATGTGACCCCCCCTATTGCACCCGACACAACGTACAGGGGGGGCTATTTCCCCCCCGCGCGTGCAACTAATCGTGAAAAGAATATAACACATACCCAACATTTATAACCCATCTTGGAAATAAAATTCATACCTCTCTTTGGTATGTTTCTCAAACGCCAGAAAATAAGTGTTATGAAGATAATCAGAAGGAATGGTACTTGAAATGATAATTACCTCCTTAAACTTGTCATTCATATTTTCAACTTCTGATGATGATGAGGATGATGATGGCCAAAATGTAGATGAATCTAGCCACCCACTCTTATCCACTGGCATATGGTGTGCTTCTTGAAGATGCTTGCAAAATGCACATGCATCATCTTCCACATATGGTCCAAAACCACTATTTCAACTGCAACCACATGTTGGCTTCATTCTCGAGCTTTCTCTTGCTGGCATAGGAGTAGGAATTTCAACAACTTTTTCATCAAGCACTTACTGCAATACAAGGTGCATGTGCCTCCTCTCCTCTTCATCCACCTCTGGCATCTTTCTCAACTCAATATTTTCCATACGAAGAGCCAAATGTTTCTACTTTATCTCTTGGAAACTTTTTTTGGTACCCATTCTTAGAATTACATAAACAAAACAAGGATCGTTCTCACGCTTTGCAAGGTAAAAATGGGTCTTGTCAAAAACAATTTTTCAAATGTATCTTTAAGTCATGAATTAGTGTTCACATGTAAACTTGACATAAGAAACATAAAATCACATAAATTATGCAAGCATAATGAAGAGCATAACACAATATTTTTTTATAAAGTTCACCCCTCCTCGGCTACATCTTCGGGTCTTCCAACATAGCTAGACCACTCATATATTCAGTAGTAAAATGAAGTACATTAACGTTTGTTGATGGAATCATGTGGTTATTACCCATGCAAGGTAATGTTCTCCTTCAAAAAACACTTAGAGAAAACAATAACACAAAGCATATCCTACAAACATGTCATACTCCAACTGAAATGAGATAAAATGAGCATGTGAGCACTTAAATTCCACATTGAAGCACATAAAAAAAACTTCTCTCAACATAACATAATGAGAAAAGTGAACCTGAGCTGAACCCTGCAAGTTAAAACTAATGCAATAGACTTCTGAAGGTGAGAATACCCCTACAAGGTCTTCTCCATGCCCAAACACCTTCCAGAAATGCTTCCAAACCCTAATTGATCCATACACCTTTTGTCTCAAACCTGAAAAAATACTCCTTATATGTGCTCAAATCAGATTTTATAGGTCACCATTGGATCTAGAACATCCAAAAAACCCTAAATGGACTCATCCCGAGGTCAATTTGGTCAAAAAATAGAAAACATATATGCTCAAATGCTTGATTGATCCACACACCCTTGGTATTCAACCTGCAAAAATACTCCTTAGATGTACTCAATCAGAAATTAGAGGTCACCATTGGATCCAAAACATCCAGAAACCCCTAAGTGGACTCTTTCTGAGCTCAATTTGGTCAAAAAATAAAAAATATATAAGCTCCCAAGCTCTCTCATGAATTTTACAGTTAATCATCCTACAAATTCAACCAACTATCTAACGGTCCTATAATTATACCCCAAAATTCACTAATAGAGTGACAATTTCACTTCCCGTCGGTGTATTCTATAGGTTCATTAATTTCTCCACTAACCGCTAAATGCACCATATGAAAAGCTTTAAATAACAATTTGACACCATTGTTAATAAGAATCATTGGTGGTATAGTGGTAAGGTGTTGCATTAGTGGATAGGAGGTCATGGGTTTGAATCCATTTGGGCTTCTAACTTACCCATGCCAAATTTTTAAATGACCTCGGGGTGCCACATGGTATTCCATGACTGGGCCACGTGGCGACCCATCATTGTTCCACGTAGAAAAACCATCAACCAATCAGATGCACCTAAAAACCAATGAACTTGAACCTGCCAAGTGTCAGCATGTCATTATGTCGTAACCTGCACAGTCACCCTGCTAACTCAGTAATACAGAATCCCAATCAATTGTTGAGCTCAAATTTTAGTTACTTTTCCAAAAAATCAGCACGTGATAAATGAATATACAGTGTCAGATTGAGGTGAATGAAAATCATTGGATTCAAAATGATGAGAGCTTCAATTTGGCGCTGGTTTCAATACTTTCTGCGAACCTTCATTTTTTAGCTAAAAATTGATCACCTCATCACCTTTTTTCCAAATTTTAAATTGCATCCTACCTTATCATATCCTTCATAGGTTCCATAATATTGGTGTAATAAGAGATGAACTTGCAAAGAAAGGTTATCCTCCCTAGGAAGGACAACATGGCTTTCTTCTTCACTGGGAATGGAATTTGCATAATAGACCTAACCCTTTCTGGGTCAAATTTAATCCCACTCTTTGTTTTAATATGGCCAAATAGGTTTCCCTCGGACAAAACAAAATTTATCTTCTTGTGATTAAATGATATCCTGTATTTTTGACATTGTTCAAATATTTTCTTTAGGTCACGTAAGTGGTCAGATCCCTTCTTTGAAAACAATGTGACGTCATCAAGATACACCACCATGCTCTAGCCAATTAGACCACAAATGCAATTTCCATCACATGTTGAAATGTCACACCAACATTAACTAGAAAAATGAAATTATTCTAAATGTGAACGTGCCCCACATCATTTAAAACATAGTCTTAAGTATGTCAAGCTTTGAGACCAGAACTTGGCTGTAGCCCAAAAAGATGTCAAGTAAAGAAAACATTTCTAACCTCAATACTGTCTATAATATTTGTTCCATTGATGGCACAGTGTGGTTGTATTTTTTCGAGGCATGGTTGAGATTTCATAAATCTACGCACAAGTGTATTTCCTTGAACCTTTTCCTTACTAAGACTAGATTGGACACCAACGTTGAATATTTTACTTTGTAAATTATCCAAGCATATTGCGGTTTACTCAATTCCTTGTTAATTAGGGGCTTAAACGTTGGATTCACCTCCTGTAGGTTCTACTGAAAAGACTTGACCCCTTCCTTAATCAAAATAACACGCTGGATTATTCGCGTATCATAATTTTTGAGCTCATCGTATGTCCACGCAAAAACCTCTCAGTACTACTTTAATAAGTGGATGAAGGCTTGCCACTCTTGTGGTGTTCAACAAGTACCGAGATTATAAAACTTGATCTACTCATGCGACAACATTGAACTGTGGGTTTTGGTGTTGATTGGCACTCTAAAGAAATTATGTAAGTCGTACAACTTTTCAAGTGTTACCACTCCCTTTGGCATGGATTTCTCTTTTCTTGCTCTAGCTACATCTTGCAACCCTTTTTCATGATTTTCTTCATAAATGGTTACACATTTGAATACATTAGAATTTTCCATGAATTGTAGTATCTGCTGGTAATCATTAAAAATGCATAAATTAGATATATTATCAGGGACTAATGGTTTACAAATAATTTCAATAGAAAAATCATCCCTAGGTAGTGACAACCTAGCAGCAACATTTTCTAATGCATCTACAACTACATTGTGCATTCTAGGAATAAATACAATATTAAAAGCTTGGAAGTGAGAAATTTAATGACATACCTCTTGTTGATAACTTTTCAAATTAGGTGACACGCAGTGTATAGTGTTTTGTACCTACTATACGGTGATCTCAAAGTCACCTATTTCTTTAAGAATCCCAACATTGAGCTCAATGGCCTTCTGTAAGCCCAGGATGAATGCTTCATATTCTCTATTGTTGTTAGTGCACTTGAATTCCAAGCGGCTAGAGATCAAGTGTTTTCTTTGTTGTAGGTATATTAAAACACAACCAACTCCAGAACCCTCATGTGTATTAGAACCATCAAAATACAAAGTCCAAAAATCATATGTCCAAGAACTATGCCCTACACTACTACTACTACTACTACTATCTAATGTATAAAGGTCATTTGTACTAGTTAGACTCTAGGAAGGAGTTCCAATGTGTTTCTTTTGGGACTAGGGAAGGTTGAGAAAGATAACACCCTAGGTCAGTCTCCCAGAAGAAATTACCAAAGTTCAGATCCGCGAAATAAATTGGCTCATTATTTCCCTCGAAGGGTGTGACAGTGTGTTCCATGTAAGGTTTTGAGTCCACCCAAATATGGTTATTACTGCCCTTATATGGAAGCCATAAATACAACCAGTCAGTAGAAAATATCCCTATAATTTTCTAGATCAGTCCCTACTCAAAAATACACCGTAGGCTTCCAAGATGTCCAAAATCACTATTTTTATGCATTGGTGAACTCATTGATCAGATGATAAGTGAATAAGAACATTTATGAGTTCACCAGTAGCTCGGACAACATTCTTGTACAACTAAATAATATTTGCATCTATATTATCCCATTTAGCATTGATTTTCTTATCTAAAAACAATGAAATTACATTTACATATGTACAAGAATCAACTAAGCAATTGTGTACATTGTAATTAAAAAATTCAAACAATAAAAATAGAGGGCAGAGTGTGTTTGATTCTAATGTTAATGCATTAAGAAAATATTTTAGGGAACCAGAAGACTTACCATGTCCCTTTTGCAAAGAAGCATTATCACCTAAGGAAGATTGATCAAGAGCGCGAACAAGCAGCTCCCGCTGGCTTGTGATCCTTGTAAGCTCAAAGATATACATATTGCATGTAAGTCCTTTTCAACTAAAATAGATTCTTCATAATTATTATCTTATGCTTCTTTCACATTTCTCTTGAAGAACTCCATAATACTTGTTGGTAAGGCATAAGTGTAGTAATCAATATTGATGGAGTCATGAGGTTTCATACTCGTAGGAAATTTTTTCAAAATATGATTGAACCTCTGGTTAAAATATTTAACTTTCTCTTCTTGATCCATCTGCAAATTTCCCAACTCCTTTAATAACATGGCTGAGGTTGTCTAATTAGAAATCTTGTCAAGAAACAAATTTTTAAACCCTTTCCAATTCTATATTTATTTTGGATGAAGACTTTGGTACCATACAATCGCTCTATCATCTAAGGTACAAGGAAAAAGTATACATGCGACATCATCGTAACGTATCTCAAGCATCTATAGGTGCAGGTATAAGTTATCTAAATGGTTTTCCTCTTTGAATTCTTTTTCAGGGCCATCCTTTGTTAAGAACTTCACTGGGTGTATCGGCATCTTGTGTAAAACAACCAGTAGAGCGAGTGGGCCCTGAGACATCCAATCCACATCTTGGTACACCATGTATTCATATTTGTGCTCCTCCTCTTCTTCATAATCTATGGGATCTTCCTCCTCTTCTTCATAACTTCCTAACCCGTGGAAGGTTTCGTCTGAGAGTACAACATTTTCTTCACCACCTTCATTAAAATATGGAGGTTGCTCTGGTTTCTCTGTGTTTTTTTCAGCCTCTACTAACTCTTTAGTGTGGCGAGAACTAAATATTTGACTGTAGATACCACTATCCTAGTAGGAGTGGTTTCATTCTTATTTAGAAAATAAGGAAATTTATGTACTCCAAGGATCAAACCAATATCCTTTGCAAAGTAACGAGTTATACGTTGGATGGCCCAATCATGCTCGTAAGATATTTCATAAGTTTTTCCAAGACCAGGCCAAGAAGATTTTTCAAATTCAAGAATATGAGTAGAGGAGGTGTTGGTTGTATGTTTTAACACTGTACATAAATTATCTGCAAACGAATCTTAAAAACATAAAATAAACAATAGCGAGAGAATTAAACATAAAAACAATATACACAAATATTTTCCCCTGGATCCCAAATCGGTACTACCAGCTTGATTTTTCATTATATTCCTTTTAGTGTTACAACACATATATATACATGTCGAATCATTCATAAATCCCAATCCATTAACCCTGGATTAGAACATAATCGTAGTTTCCTTGAGCGGATCTACAAAATACCAGGGGCCAAAAACCATCATGCCCCAAAACCATGTGCAAACCCATGCACAAAACCATGGGTAGGTCCGCCCACCAAAAAATAGGGTCCAGAACATTTTTCATGGGGTGCTACCCTGGACCCCGAAAAGCGGGGGCTACTGCCCCACCTCTAACCCCCCTGATACGCCCAACACAACGTATAGGGGGGCTTATCACCAGCGCATGCGACTAATCATGGAAGTAATATAACACATACCCAACATTCTCGCACTTTTTGTTTTTTTTCCACAGGGGGTTGCAAGAGAGCTTAGTGATTAGTCCAGCTCTGCAACACCCATTGTTTCTCTACACCAAGAGACCTTCTGAGTGCTCACAGAATTCTTCAATGCATCTGCAACATTCTTCAAAGTTTCCACCTTTACCTACAACACCATTTTATCCTCAACCATATCTCTCACAAAGTGATATTAAACATCAAGGTGCTTTGTATTTGAATGATAAGCAGGTTTCTTAGCCAAGAAAATTTCACTTTGGCTATCACAGTCTATCCTTATAGCTTGCTTCACCAACCCCATACTTCAACACAATATATGCAACCAAACTGCTTCCCTGCTTCCATGAGTGGCTGCCATGTATTCTGCCTCTATAGTTGAAAGAGCCACTACAGACTGTCTTTTACTCATCCAATTGATTGCACCTACGAATAGGCTAAAAACATACCCACTTGTAGATATTATTTGGTTCAGATCTCCAACCCAGTGTGCATCAACAAAACCACAGATGTCCAAAACTCTATCCAATCCTGGTCTTCCCTGGTAGCAAAAAACATAATCACTAGTGTCACTCAAATATCTGAAAACCCGCTTCACTGTTGTCCAATGCTCCTTCCCTGGTTTTGACATAAACCTACTCAATACTCCTACTGCATATGCAATGTCTGTTCTAGTACATACCATTGCATACATCAGGCTACCCACTGCACTTGCATATGGAACATGGGACATATCCTCCTCCTCTTCTTGTGTCTCGGGACACTGTTCAGCAGATAGATTTACACCTACAGGAATAGGAACCTTAACTGGTTTACTATCCTGCATATTGAACCTTTGCAATATTGTCTCGACATACTTCCTCTGGTTTAACCAGAGCTTCCTCTTTGCCCGATCTCTCTTAATTTCCATGCCCAAAATATAGTTTGCAGCACCACGATCCTTAATGTTGAATTTGCAGAACAATTGGGTCTTCAAATCTTGGACAATTTCTTTGTCATTTCCAATCAACAACATATCATCCACATCCAAGACCAAATAAATAGCATGGTCACCAATAAATTAAAATTACACACAGTGATCCTCTTTGCTTCTGGTGAAGCCAAGTCCCCGTATATAGGTATCAAATTCCTGATACCACATCCTTGGTGATTGTTTTAACCCATACAAAGACTTTTTTAACCTGCATACCACTTATTTCTTACCCTTCACTACAAAGCCTTCAGGTTTCTTCATGTAGATCTCCTCTTCCAGACCCCTGTGAAGAAATGTTCTCTTCACATCCATCTGTTCTACCTCAAAATCAAATGCAACAACAACAGATAAAAGTATTCTAATAGAAGTAACCTTAGCAATGGGATAAAAAGTATCACTAAAATCAATTACCAACACCTGGGAATAGCCTTTTGCTACCAATCGAGATTTTTATTTCTCCACCTTGCCTTCTACATTCATATTTTTCTTAAACACCCATTTACTCCCAATGGGCTTCCTTCCAGCCACCAACTACACTAGATCCCATGCCTCATTTTTGTGCAAGGATGCCATTTCATCAACCATGGCCTCCTTCCAGAGTTTTCCATCCTCTGAATCTACTACCTCCCTGATAGTTATGGGATCATAATTAGTGATAGTTGAATAAAAATTTGAATAGAAAGTACATGGACTATACCTTTCTGGCCGCCTTCTTTCCCGAATTGATCTTATCACAGCTGGAGTTTGTGGCTCTTTCTCTTCTGAATCTTCTTCTGTTGTAGAGTCAGATTCAGCATCCTTTAGCTCAAACTCTGTCTTCTCAAGTTCCTTCGGTAGGAATTCATGTTTAACAACATTTTTCACCTCTCTAAACACCACATCTCGACTGTACACTACCTTCCTTATTTATGGTTTTCAAAACTTGTAACCTTTTAAAACATCGTTATACCCAATAAAGATGCACCTTTCATATTTATTAACCAACTTGGTCCTTTTATCCTTTGGAACATGTAAATATGCATCACGTCCAAATACCCTCAGATGTGAAAGAGAGGGTTTCTTACCAGTCCATACCTCATGTGGAGTCTTATCCTCCAACGCTGATGAAGGTGATCTAATAACCAGGTAACATGTAGTCTCCGCTGCCTCTGCCCAAAATTCCTATCCTAACCTAGTACCCCTAAGCATGCTTCTTTCCTTTTCCATTAGCGTTCTATTCATTATTTCTGCAAATCCATTTTGTTGAGGTGTGTATGGAGTAGTTTTCTGCCGTTCTATACCACACTTCTTACAAAACTCTTCAAATTCCTTCTTGCATAACTCTCCACCATTATCTGTCCATAGAACCTTTATTTTCTTCTATGTCTGGTTTTCCACCAGAGCTGTAAATTCTTTAAATCTTTCAAAGACATCAGATTTATTCCTCAAGAAATATATCCATGTATTCCTTGAGAAGTCATCTATGAATGAAACATAATACACAGACTTACCTAGTGATGGAACCGACATAGGTCCAAACACATCATTGTGCACAAGCTCTAATATCTTGTTCACCCTCTTAGCACTAGAAGGAAAACTCACTCGTTTCTGCTTATACACAATGTTCAAAGAAATCAAAATCCATAGAGAAATTAGGCATACCTTCTATCATACCAATTCATGCAGTATCCAAAGGCCCTTCTCTCCAATATGTCCAAACCTTTGATGCCATATCATGGCCTTCTCTAGATACCGCTAGGATTTCTGCTCCACTTTCAAGAACAAAAACATTGTTGCACCCATCAATAACAGTGCTACCCTAAAGCTTGTACAGAGTTCCAATCCGAAATCCCCGCATTAATACAAGTTCTCCCCAAACCATCTTGCATGTATCTTTATCGAACACTATTTTTACACCTGCATCATCCATCTTGCTTACAGAAATCAGATTTCTGGCTAATGCAGGAATATGCATAGCATCAAGAAGTGTTATAATCCTTCCACATTGCAGCTTCAGCTTGACTTTTCCATGTCTGATGATTATAGCCTTCCTATCATCCCCTGAGAAGACATCACCACCATCATACTTCTCATACTCGCAGAACCACTCCCTATGGGGAGTGAAGTGAAAGGATGCACCTGAGTCGATAAACCATGCCTCATGATCTACATGTGCATTTGAAGAAGAAGCCAAATACACATCACTTCCTTCATCTGAGGTGGTTTTTTCCTCTGTAGAAGGAGCATCATCAGATCCCTTTCCTTTCTCATTAGATTTAGATCTGCAATCCTTTTTGTAGTGTCATTCCTTTTCCACATTTCCATCACACCTTTACAAACTTTCTAGGAGATTTAGATCTCCCTCTTGATTTAGATCTCCCACTCGAAAAATTGTTTTTGTTTCTGTTGAGGGACATTCCTCGTACAGATAAGGCATCTCCATTTTGGCCCTTCATATTTCTCCGTCTCATTTCCTCTGACAGCAAGGCTGAGACAATTTCATCAAAATTCAACGTAGTTGTATTGCTACCTATTGCAATAACTAGACTGTGCCACGAATATGGTAGAGAACACAGAAAATTGATGCACTTATCTTCATCTGAGATTTTAATATCAACAGAGGACAAATGACTTACCATAGCGTTGAAGGCGTTCAGATGCTCTTTCACTGAGTCTCCATCCTTCATCCTCAAGTTATACAACGTTTTCCACAGGAACAATTTATTCACCAGAGACTTAGATTGGTACAAAGTCCCTAGCTTGTCCCACAAAGTCTTCATCATAGCTTCCCTAGATAAATTCAATAATACCGAATCTGAGACACACACAACCGTATTGTTTTCTTTGCCTTCCGATCCAACTTCTTCTAGTGTTAATCTGAAATTGTCATTGGTTTATTACCCGGATCTACTTCAATCCACTAATCTTTATCCACCAGCAGATCCTCCATCTTGAGCTTCCAAAACTCAAAACTCTAACCATTAAATCTCTATATCTCTATCTTTCCACTGCTCGCCATCTTCTTTCACTGCAAGAATCGATCACGCAGATCTCCTACTGAACAAGGTCTACCACAAGCCTGTGAAAAAAACCCCTCAACAGCAAAGGCATCTCATTGAAGCCGAAAAAACTCTGATACCAACTGTAGGTTTTAACCCTATACATAAATTATCTGCAAACGAATCTTAAAAATAGAAAATAAACAATAGCAATAGAATAAAACATAAAACATATATACACAGAGATTTTCCCCTGGATCCCAAATCTGGACTACCAACTTGATTTTTCATTATATTCCTATTAGTGTTACAACAAATATATATACATGCCGAAGCATTCATAAACCCAAATCCATTAACCTTATATTAGAACATAACCGCAGTTCCCTTGACCAGATCTACAAAATACTAGGGGTCGAAAACCATCATGCCCCAAAACCATGTGCAAACCCATGCACAAAAGCATAGGCATGTCCACCCACCAAAACATAGGGTCAAAAACATTTTTCCTGGGGCGCTGCCCCAGACCCCAAATAGCAGGGGCTACCGCCCACCCCTGTGACCCCCCTACTGCGTCGAACGCAACGTACAGGGGGGGCTATCACCCCCCCTACATGTGCGACTAATCATGGAAATAATATAACACATACCCAACATTCTCCCAATTTTAATTTTCTTTCCACAGGGGGCCACACGAGATATTAGTCATTAGTCTAGCTCTGAAACACCCATTTTTTCTCTACATCAAGAGAACTTCTTGGTGCTCACAGACTTTGTCAATGATTCTGCAACATTCTTCAAAGTGCCCACCTTTACCAACAAGACCCTTTTATCCTCAACCATCTCTCTCACAAAGTGATATTGAACATCAATGTGCTTTGTATTTGAATGATAAGGAGGGTTCTTAGCCAAGAAAATTACACTTTGGCTATCATAGTCTATCCTTATAGCTTGCTGCACCAACCCCATTCTTCAACACAATATCTGCAACCAAACTGCTTCCTTGCTTGCATGGGTGTCTACCATGTATTCTGCCTCTGTAGTTGAAAGAGCCACTACAGACTGTCTTTTACTCATCCAACTGACTGCACCTCCAAATAGGCTAAAAGCATGCCCACTTGTAGATATTCTTTGATACAGATCTCCAACCCAGTCTGCATCAACAAAACCATGTATGTCCAAAACTTTGTTCAATCCTGGTCTTCCCTGGTAGCACAAACCATAATCACTAGTGCCATGGAAATATCTGAAAACCCACTTCACTGATGTCCAATGCTCCTTCCCTGGTTTTGACACAAACCTGCTCAATAGTCCCATTGCATATGCAATGTTTATTCTAGTACATACCATTGCATACATCAGGCTACCCACTGCACTTGCATATGGAACATGGGACATATCCTCCTCCTCTTCTTGTGTCTTGGGACAATGTTCAACAAAGAGCGTTACACCTACAGGAATAGGAACCTTCACTGGTTTACTATCCTGCATATTGAACCTTTGCAATATTTTCTCGACATACTTCCTCTAGTTTAACCAGAGCTTCCTCTTTGCCCAATCTCTCTTAATTTCCATGCCCAAAATATAGTTTTCAGCTCCAAGATCCTTCATGTTGAATTTGGAGAACAATTGGGTCTTCAAATCCTAGATAATTTCTTTTTCATTTCCAATCAACAACTATCATTCACATACAAGACCAAATAAATAACACGGTCACCAATTAATTTAAAATACATATAGTGATCCTCTTTTCTTCTGGTCAAGCCAAGTCCCCGTATATAGGTATCAAATTTTTGATACCACATCCTTGGTGACTTTTTTAACCCATACAAAGACCTTTTTAACCTGCATACCAGTTCTTTCTTACCCTTCACTGGAAATCCTTCAAGTTGCTTCATGTAGATCTCCTCTTCCAGATCCTCGTGAAGAAATTTTGTCTTCACATCCATCTGTTCTACCTCAAAATCAAATGCAACAACAACAGATAAAAGTAATCTAATAGACGTAACCTTCGCGACAGGAGAAAAATTATCACCAAAATAAATTCCCGACACCTGGGAATAACCTTTTGCTACCAATAGACCTTTGTATTTCTACACCTTGCCTTCTACATTCATATTTTTATTAAACATCCATCTACTCCTTATGGTCTTCCTTCTAGCCGGCAACTCCACTAGATCTCATGCCTCATTTTTGTGCAAGGATGCCATTTCATCAACCATGGCCTCCTTCTAGAGTTTTCCATCCTCTAAATCCACTGCTTCCCTGACATTTATGGGATCATTATCAATGATAGTTAAAGCAAAATTTGAATAGAAATCAGATGGACTATACCTTTCTAGCTTCCTTCTTTTCCGAACCAATCTTCTCACAACTAGAGTTTGTGGCTCTTCCTCTGCTGAATCTTCTTCAGTTGTAGAGTCGGATTCAACCTCCTTTAGCTAAAAATCTATATTCTCAGGTTCATTCACTAGGAATTCATGTTTAAAAACATATTTCACGTCTCTAAACACCACATCTTGACTGTACACTACCTTCCTTGTTTCTGGTTTCCAAATCTTGTAACCTTTTAAAACATACTTATACCCAATAAATATGCACCTTTCCTATTTATTATCCAACTTGGTCCTTTTCTCCTTTGGAACATATACATATGAATCACATCTAAATACCCTCAGATTTGAAAGAGAGGTTTTCTTACAAGTCCATACCTCATGTGGAGTCTTATCCTCCAACGCCAATGAAGGTGATATGTTAACCAGGTAACATGCAATCTCCACTACCTCTGCCCAGAATTCTTGTCCTAACCCGGTACCACTCAGCATGCTTCTTTCCTTTTCCATCAGCGTTCTATTCATTCTTTCTGCAACTCCATTTTGTTAAGGTGTGTATGGAGTAGTCTTATGCCGTGATATACCACACTTCTTACAGAACTCTTCAAATTCCTTCTTGAAGAACTCTCCACCATTATTTTTCCTTAGCACCTTTATTTTCTTCTATGTCTGGTTTTCCATGAGAGACTTAAATTATTTAAATCTGTCAAAGACTTCATATTTATTCCTCAAGAAATATATCCATGTATTCCGTGAGAATTCATCTATGAATGAAACATAGTACACAGACTTACCTATTGAATGAACCGACATAGGTCCAAATACATCACTATGCACAATCTCTAATATCTTGTTCGCCCTCTTAGCACCAGAAGGAAAAATCACCTGATTCTACTTCCCATATACACAATGTTCACAAAAATATAAATCCAGAGAGAAATTAGACATACCTTCTACCATACCATTTCTATGCAGTATCCAAAGGCCCTTCTCTCCAATATGTCCAAGCCTTTGATTGCATATCATGGTCTTTTCTCCAGATACCGTTAGGTTTTCCGCTTCACTTTTAGGAACCAGGACACTGTTGCACCCATCAATAACAGTTCTACCCTGAAGCTTTTATAGATTTCCAATAAAAAATCCCTGCATTAATACCAGTGCTCCCTAAACCAGCTTGCAGGTATCTTTCTCGAACACTATTTTTACACCCACATCATCCATCTTGCTTGCATAAATCAGATTTTTGGCCAATGCAGGAATATACAAAGCACCAGGAAGTGTTCTAATCCTTCCACATTGCAGCTTCAACTTGACTTTTCCACGTCTAATGATTCTAGCCTTCCTATCATCCCCTAAGAACACATCACCACCATTATACTTCTCATACTTGTAGAACCACTCCCTATGGGGAGTGAAGTGAAAGGATGCACCTAAGTCAATCAACCATGCCTCATGATCTACATGTGCATTTGAAGAAGAAGCCAAAAACACATCTCGATCTTCATCTGAGATGGTTTTTGCCTTTGTAAAAGGAGCATCATCAGATCCATTTCCTTTCTTGGGAGATTTATATTTGCATTCCTTTTTTTAGTTCCCTTCCTTTCCGCGTTTCCAACACATCTTTATAAACTTTCCTAGAGATTTTGATCTCCCTCTAGATTTAGATCTCCCACTCAAAAAATTATTTTTGTTCTTGTTCTAGGACATTCATCGTATAGATAAGGCATCTCCATTTTGGCCCTCCATATTTCTCTGTATCATTTCCTCCAACAGCAAGGCTGAGACAATTTTACCAAAATTCAAGGTAGTTGTATTTCTACCTATTGCAATAACTAGACTATCCCATGAATATGGTAGCGAACACAACAAACTGATGCACTTATATTCATCTAAGATTTTAATATCAACAAATGACATTTGACTTACCAAAGTATTGAAGGCGTTCAGATGCTCTATCACCGAGTCTCCATCCTTCATCCTCAAGTTATATAAATTTTTACGCAGGAACAATTTATTCACCAAATACTTTGATTGGTACAAAGTCCCTAGCTTTTCCCTCATATTCTTCGTCGTAGCTTCCCTGGATACATTCAACATACTGAATCTGAGACACATAATATTATTGTGCTCTTTGACTTCCGATCCAACTTCTTCTAGTCTTCATCTGACATTTTCGTTGGTTTAGTACTTGGACCTACCGCGATCCACTGATCTTTATCCACTAGTAGATCCTCCATCTTGAGTTTTCACAACTCAAAAATATGACCATTAAATTTCTCGATCTCTATATTTGCACTTCTCACCATCTTCTTTCACCGCAAGAATCGATCCCATAGATCTCCCATTGAACAGGGTCTACCACAGGCCCGAGAAAAAAACCCCTCAGCAACAAAGGCATCCCCTTGAAGCCAAGACATATCTGATACCAACTCTAGGTTTTAAATATGTACAGAAATTATCTGCAAATGAATCTTAAAAACAAAAATTAAACAATAGTGAGAGAATAAAACATAAAACAGATATACACAGATATTTTCCCCTGCATCCCAAATCATGACTACCAGCTTTATTTTTCATTATATTCATTTTAGTGTTACAACACATATATATACATGTTGAAGCATTCATAAACATCAATCCATTAACCCTAGATTAAAACATAACTGTAGTTCCCTTGACTGGATCTACAAAATACCAGGGGGCAAAAACCATCATGCCCCAAAACCATGTGCAAACCCATGCACAAAACCATGGGCGGGTTCACGCATCGAAAAATAGGGTCCAAAAAAAATTTCTTGGGGCTCTGCCCCAAACCCCAAACAAGGCGGGCTATCGCCCCCCTGCTACACCCAGAACAACATACAAATAACTCTGTGACCCCCTCACAAGTGCAACTAATCGTGGAAAGAATATAACACATACCCATCGTTGGGAATATTGTTGTCTCGAATAAAAGAATTATGATGAGGTTGGGTTGATTTATCAGCCATAAAAATTTGGCTGCCCTCCTTCTAGTGCCAGAAATTTGGACAGTGATGGAACTTCCAACATTAAAAGGGGTCCCTATAATTTCTCCTGATTTATTAACTTGTATATTTAGCTAGAGTGGTGTGTTATATAATTATGTCCTTCTCCATCTCCATATTCATCATGTTTTCATAGCATGATAAAGTACTTGCATATGCAATTCACTCATGACAAGACGACATCAACAAGATAAACCCATAGTCTAAGATGCTACAAGATGATCACTAACTAAGCTGGAAACAAGTGGTAGGCTAAAGGAGAGGATCAACGACTGTGCAATTGTGAAACTCAGGCAATCAAGGGTCAGGATTAAGCCTTGGTATTCTGCAATGTGCATTTTAGGTTGGACTATGCAAGAATATTGTGTAGTTGGGGAGCTTAGGGAGCTAGGATGAGGGCTTGAGCATTGATTTTTCCCACTATACATTTCTGGAAGGCATAAAAGGCTAGTTTATTGTGAAATTTTGCAGTTTAAAGATCTCAGGGCTAAGGCCTAAGCCTTGATACTGTGCAATGCATAGTTCTGATTAGGTAGGAGAGGGAAAGTGTGCAGTATTGGAGGTCAGAGGTTCAGCTTGAGCACTGCGATTATGAATTGGACAGTCTCGGAAGGTAGGAACTCTGCATTGCACATTTCTAAGATGAAGGGCTACAAATTTAGGGTTGAGAGTGTGCAATGCACATTTTAGGAAGATTGGATGAGGCTAGGTTTCCTGGTTGGGAAGTTTTCTAGATTTGACTAAGTGTGGGATCTGTGAAACTGATGTGAACAGTGAAAAGAATTGATTGAGATCACACACTTATAAAACTTGACAAAAAAACATAGATCATCCAGAACACTTGAACAACATACTCCCCTTAGTGCAACAACTTTGTGACAACTTAAGACAAGTGCGACACCAAAGATACACTTTGCGACGACCATGATGACACTTGTGTGACAATGCTTTAAACTTTAAAAATGAGCACGAAACATGTAAACAAGGTAAGACCAACTCATTATACAAATATCATATTTTTCAACCTTCAAAACTATATTTTTGGCAACGTGCGACACTCCACATGCCAAAATACAACACTTTGATTTACTTGCAAATGGGACAAAAACACTTAGAGAAAAAAATTGCAGTGAGTCCTAATGCTTGCGACGATAGTATGAAAGGTCAAGGTAGGCTCCGAAATTTGGGTCTAGGCCAAAATTTTGGAGGGTTTTATAGTAGCGACAACCTTGGTGACACACTGGTAGAATTCAAGCTTCTTTGTCTACATTGATTCTTTTGTTTAGGGTCTAGTTCTTGAGGAAGTATTGATTCATCGTGCAGATCACTTTGGTTTCCTCGCTTATCTCATGAGTAAATATAGTCCCCTCCATCCCTTCTCGGTTGAAAACAAACATAAGATCAACAATATCGCAATGTTTTGAATCAGCAAACGGTAGTATAGTTTGCGAGCTTTAGAATTTCAAAGTATATTTTTTCATCTCTGGTGTTGCTCCACTACCAGCAGGCCTCGACAATAACCCAACAGAGTCACTATATGAAAATAAAAATTTATCTGCTTCTAGGAAACCTCGACAGTACCTCGACGGAGTCACTATAGGAACACAAAAATTTCTATGTGGCCAGCGAGCCTAGATGGTACCCTGGAGTAGTTTCTTGCTTCACCTCTCTACACAACAATCCTTTCTCTTCTTTCGCCTTTATTTATATATTTTATATAGGACTGTGCATAGGCACTTGTTGATTTCATGGGAGGAAGAGGGACCCTAACTTATTTAGAGAAGAGGTTTTTCCCTCAGAGAAGCATATAATGACCTTTGATTTAGGTTTTCTTGTTCAAAATTTTCTATAATATTCCCAACTTAGCTCATAGCTAAGTGGAATATTATTTTTTGTCAATAAATTCAAATGCATGAATAAGTGAGCAAGGAGGTTCATAAAAGCTACTCTAGCATGAATAAAACCCCTCATAATGTAAAAAGGGGCCATGAAATAACCAGCTCAAGCATCCACATGTGTGAACAAGGTTAAGTTGACCAATTCAACTCAAATTATCTTTAAAAAGAATGGATCCATGAATAAGGTAGCTCAATGTGAATGGAGGCAAAACAATTTGAAGACTCCTTAAATGTGAAAAGGGGCAAGGAAAAGAGACTCAATCAAGGAAGATTCTTAGAAGATGCATTTAGTCACATTCACTAAATCAAACCACGCAGCATCTAGTTGTTCTCCACTTAATGGGATAGTGTAACCCTAGAGGGGGAAAGCTTGGCAAGGAAGCAAACCCTAGTGGAGTGGGGCCCTTGGAGGAGAAGCTCATTTTCTATGTAATGAAGGAAGGGAATCCATTTGGATTTATATTGGAGATTATATTTTCATGAGTTCTTCTTAGAATTCCTGCATACTTAGTTGTTTAGCTAAGTTGCTGCACTTCTCAGTACAAGGGTTTTCTCATGTGGGAATGCCCTGTTTTTTCTTGGAGATCTTGTAGCAAGAGATCTAAGGGAAGCTTATAATATGTAATTTCCACTTTTAGGTGTTAGGCCAAGCACTTTTTCTCCATATCTGCGCATTCCCTTGAGGATACTGCATTATTTTTACAGAGGTGTAGTGGAAGGCATTAAAACCCCATTGTTTGGAGCTAGTTTCCCAAAGGGAAGCTCAATCTTCTTCTGGGAGCTGATAAAAGAGATTCTATAGCCATTATTATGTGTATTCAGCCATTTTTTATGCATATCTACAGCCCTACAGTGTTATTTCAGTATTAGATATGCAGCTTCTCTTTTATATATTGTTTTCTGTGGATAAACCCTTGCTGGGTGAACATAAAATTGTGTAAAAGGGATTGAATATCTGTATTTATTCTTAATTGATATTTATAATATAAATATCAATAATTTTCTCTTATTTTCTGAGTATTTACTTCAATATACTGCGTAGTGTCTTTGGTAGCAGCTCCGGCATTTGCATGTTTTGGGGTTTTTGTCCATTTTCAGCTATTTGAGCATGGGAGGCCTGTTTAACTTTGTTGTTGGTATTTGTTTCTGAAATCCTCTTGCATGAAACTCATATATTGTCTAATTTAAAGGAAAAAATTGTTATTTTATACTACTGTAACTCAGTACTCAGTAAAACAACGTTTCTGGGCCACTAGTGGTGCTTTTCCCCACTTGGTTGTCTTTCTGGAGTGATGTTTGCTATATTTTTTTCAAATGAAGAGATATGCATATGATATAACCTCTCATATGATAATTTTATGATTCCTCTTGAATTTCTGAAGAAGTATGCAAATTCTGAAGTAGGATTTCCATTTTGCTGCAACCTTCCTCTTTCAACAGTTTTCAGCTAGTCTAGTTTGTGGGAGATGTGTTTAAGGTCTCTAAGTTCATTTTTTTCAGCTGAAATTATGTAAATAAGTCACATACATCCCATATGAGAGGAACCAAGCATTAATATGAATTTCTATTTCATATTTTTGCTTATACAACGTTTTCCATGAGCTTCTTGTCAATAGTCCTGAAAGGGAAATATTAGCCTTCGACATAGTTCTATAGAAAGAGTCTATTAGTGGGCCAGATAGCCTCTGGATCTCACCCTATTTTTAGAGGTGACATATCCAGTAAATTCCCCTGCAGTCAATCTCTGGAATAGATCCAGTTGTTCATTGTTAATGTTTTCTTGAAAAAGAATTTTCATTTGCCGGATTCATGAGCATTTCCTGATTTGGGATATTACAGTGGTATTATATCATGATATATAGCCCAGCCTATGAGATCAAGCTATCAGAGAAGTTCTGAGGGGAAACAACAAACAGAAAGCAAAAATTATGGAGAGGATGAGATTACTCTCATCAATATTCAGATCCAAGAAGAGCCTCTCAAAGGGGGTTGAACAGTTGGAAGCAGAAAGATGCATTGAAACTCCAAGAGGGTTTCAAGGAGAAGAGGACTGCAGTGAAACCTTTATGAGGTTTCAAGAAGAAGAAGAAGAAGACATGGGAATTCCTCCTTCAAGGGAAGACCAAGATCTGGGGTTTCCTATTGAGGATGGGACATTTCCTATATTTAGAGAAAGAGTTGGGGGTGATAGCGCAGTCATAACAGAGGCACCTATAGCATCTCAAGAAGAAGAAGTGGTGAGGAAATTTGCACCAAGGAGAGAAGCTCTTGCACCTTTGCAAGTAATTTTAGAGAATCTCACATATAGAAATTGTGGCACAATCCCTGTGCAGTATGTGCCATCATTATCAAATGGTGAGATCTGGAATATTACAGAGTTTCATAGGGTAATAAATATCTACCCCTCTATATTTTTGAAGAATGATGCACAAGGAAGGCAGGAAGATCCATGCACATCAGTTCATCCATATCTCTATGATGATCTATGTCTTGATGCCCCCTTGTGTGAAGAAGGGCCATTAGGGAAATTCCCTGATGAGAAGAAAAACAAAGTGTTCCCTCAACATGATACAATGGAGACACCTGAGGTCAGAGGAAACACTGTCACAGCGCTGGAGGTTATGGGTAAGAAGCATATTTATGAGAGTAAAATTTTATTTTATGATTTCATGTGCTCTCTTACCTTATATGTGCAGGCCATGACTCCCAAGGGGAGTGTTCTACCTTATAAGCTTCATGGCCAACTATGGGCCAATATTGTTTTCAAGTATGGCCACCTCCTTGATGAGTTGAGGGAGGTGATGCACTATGATGGGTGCTTCCCTAAATTCCCAAATATACATGTCATCTTCAGCCATGGTGAAGTGATAAGAGCAGCAAGTAAGTGGCATGCAAACCACTTACCATATCTTGACATGAAGCAGGGAGAAGGAAACCTGCGCTAGTTTCTGTTGGGTGAGTGTGGGTACTCCCAAAAAACTTTGATTCTCATGACTCATGCCTCGTACTCCAAGAGAAGGCTGCATAATGGGAAGGCATGGTTGTTATGGCTATCACAAGGAGGGTTTGGACACTATATGCTGAATCTTATGTCCAAATATTTACCCATGTTTGAGGTATGTCTCATGCATTCACATGTATTTTGGGTTGAGATGTATTTCAAGTATGTATCTTGGTTTGGGAGGAGGAACAACTCCCACTTGGTGTGGAATGGGAGAACTAGCTTGCACTATGTCGATGGAGCACCTCACATGTCCATCATTACATCCTTGCTCCATGATCCACACATTGATAATGTAAGGAAGCAACAAGAACCCTTGTTGCTATGGTTACTTTTGGGAGATCATGGGCTGAAAACTCTCGATACTCAACACAACATTCCAAGAGGAATGCATGGCACATCCAAAGTGCAAGAAGGCTACCTTTCAGAAATGATGGAAGGGAGGTAGATCCTCTCACATAGCAGCACAAGGGTGAATGGTTTTGGTATGTGGAATGTCAAGAGGAAGATTCATGGAGTGACTAGAGCATTGCTACTTAAGCCTACAATGCTATCCTATGGGAGCAAGTTTCTGATGATGGAGTATTTCCAAGGAAGTGTGCATCCTTTCATCTTGCATAAATTTATGAGGAGATTGTTATGGGAGGGCTCACTCATGGATCACATCTTCAGCTCACACACGAGGCATGGTAAGAAATACATCTATGTGCTTCTTGATTATCCTATTAAGAATTTGTATCTTCTCACCAATTGTAAGAAATGCATTGCTCTGCAAGAGAGCAAGATTATTCAGGGGTGTTATGGCCACTTTAGTGCCCCATTTTGTAATGATGGTAACCCATCTCTACATGAATTGGAGCAAGTTATTTTTTGTTTTGATTGTATGCAGCTGATATATATTGTTGCTCACTACTTTCTAGTAGATGAGTTGACATGCATAGCTGAAAATTATATCGGAAGCAACTTGCCACTTGATGTTTTAAATCAGCAGTCGGGAAAACTACATTACACCCACCATGCAGGCCATATGAATCATCCTCACTTGCACATAAACTACAACAGCTTTCTGATTTGGATGACATATGGTGGTGATGTGCCATTCACTTTGAATGGAATGATTTGTGCCAACAGGATCCATGACTTTGGAGGAAGGATCTTTGGAGATCCAACCTTTTTTTTTCCATCAAAGGGCACCCTTATTTCAGCCCAAAATCAGTATGTGCTCTACTCTTGCCATGAGTGGAGAGAGAGATAGCGTGGGATAGGCTATTTTTCCTATCATGTTCAGCCATTCAGCCCACCTTCTTTGCAAGAGCTCAAGGTGGAGAAGATTTACCATGAGTTGCCATCTTGGGAGGCAACAAATTTTTCTTGGATGATAGCATGGGGAGGAGAGTCTTTCATTGATGATGAAGTGCTCCATGATTTTCACCACTGCTATCTTGAGGAGGCCTTGGATCAGCAAGAAATTTCCCATATCATCCTTCCATTCTTCCATGACAAGAGCCATTGGGCTTATTCACCACAGGCCCACTTGTACACTTGGGAGGAACCTTTGGAAGAAAAACACTTTGGCATAAAATATGATGCAGAGATGGAGGCTATGGATGAGAAGGCCACAAAAGAATGAGAATAAATTTTGTAGCACCCTTGCATTTTCTTGAGGACAAGAAACATTTGGGCGGGGAAGAATATAATATTCCCAACTTAGCTCATAGCTAAGTGGAATATTAATTTTTGTCAATAAATTCAAATGCATGAATAAGTGAGCAAGGAGGCTCATAAAAGCTACTCTAGCATGAATAAAACCCCTCACAATGTAAAAAGGGGCCATGAAATAACTAGCTCAAGCATCCACATGTGTGAACAAGGTTAAGTTGACCAAGTCAACTCAACTTATCTTTAAAAATAATGGATCCATGAATAAGGAAACTCAATGTGAATGGAGGCAAAAAAATTTGAAGACTCCTTAAATGTGAAAAGGGGCAAGGCAAAGAGACTCAATCAAGGAAGATTCTTAGAAGATGCATTTATTCACATTCACTAAATCAAACCACGTAGCATCTAGTTGTTCTCCACTTAATGGGACAACGTAACCCTAGAGGGGGAAAGCTTGGCAAGGAAGCAAACCCTAGTGGAGTGGGGCCCTCGGAGGAGAAGCTCATTTTCTATATAATGAAGGAAGGGAAGCCATTTGGGTTTATATTGGAGATTATATTTTCATGAGGTCTGCTTAGACTTCCTGCATACTTAGCTGTTTAGCTAAGTTGCTGGTGCAAGGGTTTTCTCATGTGGGAATGCCCTATTTTTTCTTGGAGATCTTGTAGCAAGAGATCTAAGGGAAGCTTCTGATCTGTAATTTCCACTTTCAAGTGTTAGGCCAAGAACTTTTACTCCATATCTGTGCAGTCCCTTGAGGATACTACGTTATTTTTACAGAGGTGCAGTGGAAGGGGTTAAAAC
Source organism: Pinus albicaulis (assembly GCA_034641835.2). Lineage (NCBI taxonomy): Eukaryota > Viridiplantae > Streptophyta > Pinopsida > Pinales > Pinaceae > Pinus > Pinus albicaulis. The sequence continues at coordinate 1,270,099,288 of CM076574.1, read as the reverse complement.
CCCATTGTTTGGAGCTAGTTTCCCAAAGGGAAGCTCAATATTCTTCTGGGAGCTGATCAAAGAGAATATACAGCCATTATTATGTGTATTCAGCCATTTTTATGCAGAGCTACATCCCTAAATTTTTATTTCAGTATTAGATCTGCAGCTTATCTTTTACATATTGTTTTCTGTGGATAAACCCTTGTCGGGTGAACATAAAATTGTGTAAAAGGGATTGAATCTCTGTATTTATTCTTCATTGAGATTTATAATATAAATATCAGTAATTATATCTTATTTTATAAGTATTGAATTCAATATACTGCACAGTGTCTTTGGCAGCAGCTCGAGCATTTTCATGTTTTGGGGTTTTTGTCCATTTTCAGCTATTTGAGCATGGGAGGCCTGTTTAAATTTGTTGTTGGTATTAGTTTCTGAAATAATCTTGAATTAAACTCATATATTGTCTAATTTAAAGGAAAAAGCCACTATTTTATACTGTTGTAACTCAATACTCAGTAAAACAGCGTTTCTGGGTCACTAGTGGTGCTTTTCCCCACTTGGTTTTCTTTCTGGAGTGATTTTTGTTGTAGTTTTGTAAAATGAAGAGATATGCATCTGATATAACCTCTGAGCTGATAATTTAGTGATTCCTCTTGAGTTTCTGAAGAAGTATGCAAATTCTGAAGTAGGATTTCCATTTTGCTACAACCTTCCTCTTTCAGCAGTTTTCAGCTAGTCTAGTTTGTGGGAGATCTGTTTAAGGTATATAAGTTAATTTTTTTCAGCTGAAATTCCATACATAATTCAAATACAGCCCATATGAGAGGAAACAAGAATTAATCTGTGTTTCTGTTGCATATTTTTTCTTATACAATGTTTTCCCTGAGCTGCTTGTCAATAGTCCTGAAAGGGAAATATTAGCCTTCGACATAGTTCTATAGACAGAGTCTGATAGTGGGCCATCTAGCCTCTAGATCTCACTCTCATTTCAGAGGTGACATATCCAATAAATTCCCCTGCATTCAATCTCTGGAATAGATCCAGTTGTTCATTGTTAATGTTTTCATGAAAAAGAATTTTCATTTGCCGGATTCATGAGCATTTCCTGATTTGGGATATTACACTTTCCCCTATTCCTCTTCTATTTGATTGGATAATATTGAAAACACCAAAACATAAAGAACCGAGTACGGGTGTAAGGTTTCCAAAATAGAGATAGCTATCATGGCTCAACACAAAACTCTCCTTACGGAAGAATCATAGTTTCCGCTAGAACATCATTGACAAAAATATGTAACCCAAAACAAAGAAGGAGGAAAAATGGTTAGCCAAATGTTGTAGTGCCACAAGACTCTTTTCTATCTATCCACACAAAAATAAGCCATAAAACATGTTCACACACAATTCTTATTTATGTAAACTAAAATTAAAATACAAGAGAAAACAAATAAAAGAAAGAAAACAAACTATGTACATAGGGTAGAGCCTAGACCTAGACTATCATTTAAAAATTGTTTTAAGTCTTGGCCATTAAGAGGAAGAGATTCAATATTCCCATCTAACGATTAAAAATGATATGTGTGTTGGCCAAGCTTCTCGTGTACTGTGAACGATTCGATCGAGAGGGATTGGAACTTAGTATGTTTTCCTTTGTCTTCATGGGCTTTTTCCTACTTCAAGACTAGGTCACCCACACTGAATTAATTTTTCCCTGCAGATTTCTTGTACAAACACAACTTGATACGACTCTGGTGAAGAGATAATTTCTCTTTGGCTCTCTCTCTTTATTCCTGCTTTTTGCAGAGAGTGTCTATGCTACTCTAAACCAATAAGCATTCCTTTCCCTGGGATTCTTGTGAGAATTGAAGGGCAAGAAAATAGATGTTTGGGGGTAGGATGGATTCTTCTCTGTACACCAGGAAGTAATGAGACATATTCAGAGAATTTTTAAGCGTGTCTCATTCAGCCCATAAGCAATTCACCAAAGAGGAGTGCCACTTCCTCCATTCATAGAAAACAATCTTCTTAATGATTCATATAAGGTTCTTATTGGTAGACTCAGCAAGACGATTTCCATGTGGATAATAATTAGCAGAATTTTTTAATACAATATCATTTTCCAATGTAATATCATATAGTCTAAATGATGAAAATTAAGTTGAATTGTTAAAAACAAGTGAAGTTAGAACACCAAACTTGGATATGATATTCTGCTTGAGGAATTTGATGCCTTCCTGATCATTTCACTTGTTTGAGTGGAACCAATTCCATCCACCATGTGAATTAATATATAGGAGTAAGAATATATGGGTACTACTTTGATGAGTGCGGAAAACTCTTATCGATGGCATCTGGACCCCATTGTTGAAATTTTTCTTCCATGACAATAGTCTGCAACAGGGCGGTTGACTTCTTTCCTCAGACGTCACACTTATGATAGACTAAGCACTTGCAAGCATGTGGATGAGCATATTTGAATAATGTGGGCCAATAAAAACCATCTCGCGTGACTTGTTGCGATGTAGTGTCACCCGCAAAGTGCCCTCGAGTTGCTCCATCATGGAGGTCACATAACTCTTTCTCTAAATTATGTGCTTCCAAGCATCTAAGAAATACTCCATTATGGTGGTTTATGAAAATCACCCCATTGATTAAATAGTAAGATAATTATTTCAACCTGACTGCCCTCTTCTGTTGTGATTATAAATGAGAGGGAAAAGTGCCATGCTCAAGATAATGGTGCACATCTGTGTACCAAGAGTCTAAGATAGTATTGGGGGTGGCTCGCTCAAAATTGTAAATCTCAATTTCTTTCTCCCACCCAGATGGATCATATTTTGTTGCATTCGCTTCTTATTCTACTAGCCAACATAGACCATGGCCTTTAATAGTTTGAAATGGCTTGAAATATATATCATATTCTTGTAAACCAATCATCCAGTTGTAGAAATTTATAGTTTCCCACCCCGGTTTTCAGTTTTCACCTTATTACTCCAAAATAGTTAAATGCCCTTTCCCATAACCATACATTCAACAACTGGAAAATAAATTTTGCTGAAAACACAAATTCTGGAAATTTTTCAGAATGCTGAAAATGCAGAAATAAAATAACAGCAGTAACAAACATTCATTCAACACATCATAACTTAGTATTTTTGGTCAAGGTGACCCTGGAAAAACCCCTACAACTCTTGGGGAAAACCAGTTCGAAAGCTCCTTCTTATTTCTAGAAAAAATGCTTTTTACAGTGATAGAAATATTCAGCAAAATAAATAATCAGCAAACAGACTTTTACAACTTATCTCTTTTTCCGTGCTTAACCACCGCCTCGGAAAACGCACAAACAGCAAAACAGGAACAGCAATAAATGATGTACGGATTTCTCGATTTGCGTGCCCAGAAATCTGCAATAAATGCAGTTGTACGGCCACCTTGAAATCTGTGCCAAAACAGCAATAAATGCTGCTGTACAGACTTTCGAAATTGCAAGGCAAAATATCAGAAACTTTTAATGACCGTCTGAGACTCGTGGCAGCAAAGGTACAAACACTTGTCAGATTTTTTACCAAGCGAAATTGTGCCAAACAAATACCCCTTTTTTGCCTCGAAATCAGGCAAAACCGCCGTACGGCCTCTTGAACGGCCAAAGGCCTGTACTCACTTCTAGAAAATCGTACAAAATCGCTGGGATGTGTGCCAAACTCCCATTGTACAGATTTCATTAACCGTCGCCTTGGAATGTGTGCCAAGATGCCGTCTCCTTCTCCTCATCGCCTGAAATCTCTTTGCTCTCTTGCTCTCCTTCTCTCAATCTGCTCATGAAAGAATGAAATGACCTTTTCCTCCTTTTCCTCCTTTAACCTAACCCTAAGTGACTTTTGGGGAATCCCTAAATCCAATGGCTGAAATAGATTGAGATCTAGGGCTGAGATTAAATGCTCATTTAAATCTCACTTTCTATTTTTTAATTCACCCACTTTAATAAAGACCCACTTAGTCATTTATTTCCAAAGTCACTTTTCCTTTCTAATTTTACATTGACTTTATTAAAGTCACTTTAAAATTAGACTTTAGTAACTTTATCACTTAAAGTCACTTTTAAATTAGATTTGACTTTATAAAAACTATAAAGTCACTTTAGGAGAAAAATTAAATTCTTTTGGACACTTTTCCCTGGGCCAAAGATCAAAGCCTTAGGGAACCACCTGTCCTCCGGTACCAAATTTCAACACTCCCTCTTACCGAGGAAGGTGTTCCTCACCACACCCCTCTTGTCTCTGAAGTAGACATGCTTGCCCCGTGGTAAGGCTTTGGTAAGAATATCTGCAACCTGCTCATCAGTGGGAATATACTCAAGCTTCACAGCTCCTTTCTGAACATACTCTCTGATGAAGTGATATTTGATCCCGATATGCTTTGACCTGTCATGAAATACTGGATTCTCCGTGAGTTTAATGCAACTCTGATTATCACAGTAAATCACTGAAGGTCTCAACGGCTGACCAAATAAGCCAAACAACATCTTGGGAAGCCAGATGGCCTCAAAACTAGCTAGACTGGCTGCCATGTACTTTGCTTCTGCTGAACTCAATGCTATTGACTGCTGCTTCCGGCTAAACCATGACACCACTGCCGAACCCAACCCGAAACAGCACCCTGAAGTGCTCTTCCTATCAGAAGCACAATCTGCCCAATCAGAATCAGTGTAACCTGCCAATCTCACTCCATCCCCCTGCCTGTAGTCCAGACCATAATCCATTGTCCCCTGCAAGTACCGCAAAATGTGTTTTGCAGCCACCCAGTGAACCTTCCTAGGCTCACACATAAACTGACTCATCGTGTTGACTGCAAAACAAATATCTGGTCCAGTGTTGACCAAATACATCAAGGAACCAATCAGCTGTCTGTACAATGTGGGATCCACCAACTCGGAATCCGAAGCATGAAGCTTCTTCCAGTTAGTGATCATCGGTGTCGACATGGGTCTACAATCCTCCATGTGGAATCTGCCAAGGATGTCCACAATATACTTCCCCTGTCCCAGGAAGAAATGCCCCTCCTCCTGCCACACCTCCAAACCCAAAAAGTAATGCATCAAGCCGATGTCCTTCATCTCAAACTCCATCGCAAGATCTCTCTTGCAGTGCTCTATGAGTCTCTCTGCACCTGTAATGACTAAGTCATCCACATACAGCACCAGAATGAGAGGCTCCTCACCTATCACAGTATAGTAAAGGTTCGGATCTGCCTCACTCTTTGTGAAACCCATCTTCTGCAAGTAAGTATCTATCCTGGAGTACCAAGCTCTGGGAGCTTGCTTCAGGCCATAAAGGGCCTTCTTCAGTCTTCACACATGGGACTCCTTCCCATGCACCTCAAAGCCCTGTGGCTGCTCAATGTACACCTCCTCCTGTATGAAGCCATTGAGAAATGCGGTCTTCACATCCATCTGGTGGATCTTCCAACCCATCTCTGTTGCTATCGATATAATGGAGCGGATCGAAGTATATCGAACCACGGGAGCGAAGGTCTCCTCATAATCAACTCCCTCTACCTGGGAGAACCCTCTAGCCACAAACCTCGCTTTGAATTTCTCAATGCTGCCATCTGCAGCATGCTTTACCTTGTAAATCCATCTGGAAGTAACCACGGATTTGCCCTCAGGCCTCAGCACCACCTCCCAAACATCATTCTTCATGATAGAAGAATACTCCTCCTGCATGGCCTCTCTCCAGACCTGCTGGCTAGCTGCCTCCTCATAGCTAGAAGGCTCAGAGTCAAGGATGCTGGTAGCCATTGCCATATAGATACAAAACCTCTCAGGTGGTTTGCTCTCTCTGACCGGCCTCTTAGGCTCAGCAACAGATGTGGCATCTCTCAAGGTGTCCTGAAGCCACTTGGGCTTCCTCTTCCCTGAGCACACTTCTCCCGCTGGAGAATAAAACTCCTCCTCCTCAACATCAGGAGCCTGAACTCCTTACTGTCTGTCTGCTGTCCTCCTGCCTGCACCTGAACCTGTAGATGCTGAGGTACCGTGTGAGCTGTCCATCAGTGGACTCCCCAGTGAACTGCTCTGTGGACTGCTCTGCGTGCTGCCCATAGCTCCACCCCTCTGACTCTGCGAGCCACTCCCCACTGACGGACCTGACATCGTCATAGATGTACCTCCGGATCCTCCTGATCCCTGCCCACTGGATCCCTGCGACTGACTCAACTGCTGCTGAGGGTCTGGCTGATCCAGATACTCTAACTCTCGTGACCTCCTAAAGGCCCTGTCCTCCTCGAAATTTACATCCCGCCTGACAACAACTTTCCTCTGCGCAGGAATGTAAATCCGAAAGGCCTTGGAGGTCTCATTGTAGCCCACAAAGATACCCTTCTCTGCAGTGGGCTCTAGTTTGGTCCTCTTCTCCTTGGGTATGTAGGAGTATGTCATGCACCCAAAGATACGAAGATGACCCATATCAGGCTTCTTCCCAGAAAAAGCCTCCTCCGGAGTCATGTGCCCCAAGGCACGATGCGGACTCTTGTTCTGCAAGTAAACAGCTGTGTTGCAGGCCTCTGCCCACAAAAACAATGGCAACCCCTGATCATGTAACATGGCTTTGGCAGCCCCTCCGATGGATCTGTTCTTCCTCTCCGCAACCCCGTTCTGCTGGGGGTTGTAAGGAACAGTGAGCTCCCTCTTAATGCCTGCCTCCGCACAATAGTCAACAAACTCTCCAAGGGTGTACTCTCCTCCATTGTCCGACCTCAGGGACTTGATCTTCCGACCTGTCTGTGTCTCCACAAGAGCTCTGAACTCCTGAAACCGCTTGAAGACCTCACTCTTGGTCTTCAAGAAATAAATCCAGGTCCTCCTGGAGTGATCATCAATGAATAACACACAGTACTCATATCCACTCAAGGAAACATGAGACATCCGACCGCTCACATTGGAATGAATCAAATCAAGTATCCCAGTCGCTCTGCTGTCACTGCTGGGAAAAGGGGATTTGGCAAACTTGCCCATCGCACATCCTCTGCAAGTATCAAAGTGATCAATACTGAAATCTGGCACACCTGTAGTGATCTCCCACAAAGTCCTCAAGGCTCCATGATACATATGCCCCATCCTGCAGTGCCAAATCTCACACAGCTCAGAACTGCTAGCTCTGCTGTCAGTACTACTGCTCAATGCCAAAAGGGGCTAAAATGCAAACTTGTACACCTTTGCATGGCATACACCTATCACTCTAGCTGAATCAGCTGGAGCGCCCCTGGGATATATCAGCACCTGTCCTCCCCTGAACAGTATCTCATATCCTCTATCCTCCAAAGCTGAGACGGATATGAGGTTCTTCCTCATCCCTGGCACATAAAGAACATCTGACACTTTCAAGGGAGGTTTAGACTCCCTCTGAAATGTCAATGTTCCCACACCGACTGCTCTAACAACTCTGTCATCACCGAGTACTACTTCTATATCAGTGCCACTCTCTGAAAGCTCTGCGAAGTACTCACGGACTCCTGTCATGTGACGTGAAGCCCCACTGTCCACATACCAGATACTCGAAGATGCTCCGCTAATCGAGGGAAATGCATGCTCCCTCTGAACCTGTGTGGCAGGTAATCTTGCACTAGAAGACTCACACGCAATGAACCCAAACTCCCGGTCAAAGCGATCTGCAAAGTCCTCAACCTCTGCTGAAGCTGCCATGCTCTGGTTCTTCCCCTTCTTCTTCTTCTTCTTCGGACACACAACTGCATAGTGTCCCATCTTCTGACAATTCCAACACTTCACCTTGGAATAGTCCTTCTGTGTGTTACCCTGTTTACCTTTACCTTTGCCTTTTCCCCCACCATTACTTGTGGAAGCCTGCTTCTTCCCTTTGCCTTTCTTGCCTCCTGCCAACAGTGCTACATCCTCATCTTGCTCAACTGGCTTGGCTGCCCCAAGCTGACCTTTCCTGATCTCTGTCTGAATGCAATCATCCCAAAACCTCTCCCATGTGGGAAGGGTCTCACGTGCACAAACCCCATCAGCAAAGTTCATCCATGAACGGGGGAGGGCATTCACTGCAATCCGCACCAACTCAGTGGGTGGAATGGCCTCTCCAATCGCTGCCAACTCATCTCTCACATTAGTAATCTTTGTGAGATATCCAGCTGCACTATCATTTCCCATCTTAATGGTCTTCATCTTCTCCTTCAGGACCATTTTCCGGTTCTCATTGGTACTCTGGTAGAGATTGGACAATGCTGTCCACATCTCATGGGCATTTCTCTTCCCTCTCACATGAGGAATGCAATGGTCTTTGATTCTGTCTAGAATCAGCCTCTTACCCTTGTTGTCACTTCAGCACTCAAGCTCTGATACCATGTAGAAATTTCTTGTTTTTCCAACCCCGGTTTTCAGTTTCACCTTATTTCTCCGATTTGTTAAATGCCCTTTCCCATAACCTTACATTCAACAAGCTGGAAAATAAATATTGCTGAAAACACAAATTCTGGAAATTTTTCAGAATGCTGGAAAATGCAGAAATAAAAATCAGCAGATACAAACAGCCATTCAACACATGATAACACAGTGATTTTTTGTCAAGGTGACCACAGAATAACCCTATACAACTCTTGGGGGAAAACCGTTCGAAAGGCTCATACTTATTTTTGGAAAAATGCTTTTTACTAGTGAGAGAAATATTGACAAATGCAGCCATTAAAAACTTTACCGAACTTTTACAACTTATCTCGTTTTCCGTGCTTAACCACCGCCTCGGAAAATGTGCAAACAGCAAAACAGAAACAGCAATAAATGTTGTACGGATTTCCTCATTTTTTGTGCCCAAAAATCTGCAATAAATGAAGATGTACGGCCACCTCGAAATCTGTGCCAAAACAGCAATAAATGTTGTTGTACGGACCTCGAAATTCGTGCCAAAAGACAGCAGAAACTTGTTGTACGGAATCTGCCTCGATTTCCATGCAAAGGTACAGCCACTTGCTGTACGGCCTGCCTAGAAATTCGTGCCAAATAAAACAGCCCCTTTGCTGCCTCGAAATCTGTGCTGAAACTGTTGTACGGCCTCTTGGAAATCGTGCCAAAAGGCTGTTGTACGGCCTTCTAGGAAATCGTGCCAAAATCTGCCTTGGAATGTGTGCCAACCTCTGCTGTACGGACTTGCTGAACTGCTGCCTTGGAATGTGTGCCAAGGTGCTGTCTCCTTCTCCTCACTGCCCAGAAATCTCCCTTGCTCTCTTGCTCTCCTTCTCCCAATCTGCTCATGAAAGAATGAAATGACCTTTTCCTCCTTTTCCTCCTTTAACCTAACCCTAAGTGACTTTTGGGGAATCCATAAATCCAATGGCTGAGATAGATTGAGATCTAGGGCTGAGATTAAATGCTCATTTAAATCTCACTTTCTATTTTTTAATTCACCCCACTTTAATAAAGACCCACTTAGTCTTTTATTTCCAAAGTCGCTTTTTCCTTTCTAATTTTACAGTGACTTTATTAAAAGTCACTTTAAAATTAGACTTTAGTAACTTTATCACTTAAAGTCACTTTTAAATTAGATTTGACTTTATAACTTTATAAAGTCACTTTAGTTACTTTAGGAGAAAAATTAAATTCTTTTGGACACTTTTCCCTAGGCCAAAGATCAAAGCCTTAGGGAACCACCTGTCCTCCGGTACCAAATTTCAACACCAGTTTTCTCTTATCTCACTCAATTCTTGCTGGAAAAACAATGATCTAATTACTGGTTGTGAGACAAAGATAATACAATGATTTTTCAAAAGATAGGGCGAGAAGTGCTTCACTGCCTTATAGACTCCATACATATTTTTATCAATGGAAGGATATTTTAGTTTGGGTCCTAGAAGGCTAGCACTCATAAAAGATATTGTTCGCTCATTATTTTGATCATATTTCTACATGAGGACAATGACAAGAGAAGTATTAGAAGCAAAGGGGTAGATCAGAAAATCCTTGTTGAAGTCTGGGTTGTACAAGGTTAGTGCCTCTGCGATTTCTTTCTTAATACGGGAGAACGCATATTTTTACATTTTATCCCACTTGTAAATTCCATCCTTCCTTACCATCTCCTACATAGGTTTCACAATCTAGGTGTAATCAAAGATGAACTTGTGGAGAAATTTTATCTTCCCCATGAAGGACTACATGGCTTTCTTGTTCATTGGGAATGGAATCTGTGTAATATCCCTAAACCTTCCAAGGTCTACTTTAATCCCACTCTTTGTTATTATATGGCCCAAGAGGTTTCTCTCGGACATAACAAAAAATTTCTTCTTGGGATTAAGTGACATCCCTTATTTTTGACATCACTCAAAGATTTGCTTCAAGTGGCATAAGTGGTAGGATATCTTCTTTTAAAATAATTTGACAACATCAAGATGCACCACTATGCGATGCCCAATAATACCATGATATATGATGTCCATCGCATGTTGAAAGGTCACACCATCATTAACTACCCCAAAAGGCATTCTTCTAAATGTGAACTTGCCCCACTCCATTCAAAACATAGTCTTAAGTCTTCTAGGATTTGAGAACAAAACCTGGTTGTAGCCCGAAAAATCGTCAAGTAAAGAAAACAATTATGACCCCAATACTATATGTAATATATGTTCCGTTGACGACACAAGGTAGTTGTCTTTGTCTGAGGCAAAATTGATATTTTAGAAATCTACGCATAGGCGTATTTCCCTGTACTTCTTCCTTACTGGGACCATATTGGAAACCGATGTCAAATGTCGTACTTTGTAAATGAGCCAAGCATCCAACAATTTCCTCAACTCATTCTAAATCGGGGGCTCAAGCATTGTATGCACCTTCCGCAGGTTCTGCTGAAAAGGCTTGGCCCCTTCCTTAATCAGAATACCATGCTAGACTATTTTCATGTCTTAAGTTTTGAGCTCATCGTATGTTCATGTGAAAACATCTTGGTACTGCTTGAATAAGAGGATGAAGGTTTGTCTCACTTGTGGTGTGCATTAAGTACCGATATTAAAAAAATTCATATCTTTATCTATTCCAAGATTAATTTGCTCATGTGAGAGCGTTGAACTTTGGGTTTTAGCATTAGCTAACCCTCTAAAGCGATTATGCAAGTCTTACAACTTTTCAAGTGATACCACACCCTTCGACATGGGGTTCTCATTTATTTCTTGAGCCGTATCTTGCAATGCTTTGTCCTGCTTGTCTTTTTCAATTGTTGCATCTTTGAATACATTGGTGTTTTCCATGAATTATAGTATACATTGGTCATCATAAAAAATGCATAAATTAGTTATATTACCAGGTGTCATTACTCAAAAAAAAGTCAAACAGTATTTGACATGGTCATAGAGTTCATTTGTCACAAGTTGGTATAGGAAAATTTAATTTGTTTTTCATCTTAACCTATTCTAAGGTTCAAACCCACCTCCATTCAAGTCATATCATGTCCCATCAGTAATCATTTTCTGACATATTTCATTTCCCAAGATTTTGAATTCAAAAAAGGAAACTTTAGCCAGTTTTTCCTCTTTTCGTAGCGTTTTATGCTGTATAAAGGCAGTTTTCGCTACGAAACTCCCTAATAGTTTTGTAGCAAAAATCTCAAAATATGAACTAGCCATGCTACGAAAAATGGTTTTTCTATCTGTCTTGTCAAATCCGATGCAAGGTGTCAGTCCATGATTAGAAGTGTTAGGGTGGATGTCATTCGAGTTAGTTAGGGTTATTTCAAAGGTACAAAGGTCATGTCTGAGGTCATCATTATTGTTTTTAGCATGCATGAGTCATGATTAAGGTATAAGTTATCATCGAAACTTTAAAACATTACCCAATTGAGTCTTTTGTCATTCTTCGTTTATTCTTTGCATGTTATTGAGTTTTGGAGAGCTTTCACCAAGCCAAGCTGGTTGCTGGCATTTTCAAAAGTTGCAGGTGTCACTAATCAGGCAAGGCTAAGAAGGTATAAAATCACCATGGATGCAAATAATAATACCAACAAAGGTGGTCACTACCTCAGATATGAGCCATCATACATGAATTTTTTAAATGAAGACCCAACTACCTTAGAAGTATTCAGAAGAACAGGGTGTTTGCAATTGTGCCAAAGATTGCAAGGGTGCCATTTGCAGGTTTCTAAGGAGTTTACTATCAGTTTCAATGGGACAGCTTCAAAGGTGGAAATGTTAAACCTCATAGTAACACCAGAGACCATTGCAGCAGCAACAAGAATCCCTAGGGGAGGGGAATAGTGGTTCAAAGGCATCAAGTTCACCATGCAGGACTATAAAGAATTTATCAATCCAAAGCATAGTGAAATTGATCTCACAAATGCCATCCTAAGGAGCTACATGAAAGACAACTTCTCAAAGCTGTTGCTAATTATTCAAAAGCATTTCACCTATGAAGGGAGGTTTCACATGGTCTATTCCTACCACCTTAGACTTCTACTGCATTTTGTGGGTAAGAGGTATCTTTATTTTCCCTTTTACTTATATAGAATTCTAGCAAAAATGTCAAATAAGGTCCAAGTTAAAAAATAAGGAAATGAAACCTCTCTCTTTCATCATGGTTTGATCAAGTTGTTGGTGTTAGAGGAGTTAAAGAGATTAGGCAGAGGTTGCTCATCTTTTCTGTTCATCAATGATTTTGAAGTAGATGGTGTCACTCCTAAAAGAGTTCCCAAACCTAGAGATGTTTCATCACCTACAGTAACAGAGTAAGTTGAGCCAGTGATCATGGAGACATAGCCTTTGTAGAAGGTTGATACACCCAAAGCTACACCTGCAAAACAAAAGCCAATAGATAACAAACATGGTAGAAAGAGAATTACAAGGAGCTAAACAGTGGCTAAGGGTAACTTAGAGGACATTTTGCATGCCATTGATATTGAAGAAAGTCCCATTGTCCAAGATAAAGACATAAATGAGGGAGGAAGGAAGCTCAAGAAAGGAAAAACAACTAAGAAATAGAGTTTTCAGGTGAAGATGCAGGATTCATGTTTCAAGCTATAAAACCAATGACAAGACATGAAAGAAAAGTGGTAGAAAGTAGAAAAGAGGCTCAGAAGGTCATTGAAATTTTTCAGCCGCCACCAAACATCATAGACCTCTCCTCACCTACAAAAGAAGACCAAGTCATCAAACAAAGGAAGGGTAAAGAGAAAATCACTGAAAAAATAGAGATTGAAATACTTAAGGAGCAGTTGAAGCTAGAAAATGATGAAATATCAGTCTTTAAGAAAGAGGCAAGGAAGCACAAGGTTCAGAAGGTGCAATTTTAAAAAATGAAATAAATTTGGGAAGAACATGTCATAAGTGTGTCAAAGACCTTGGAAAATACATATAAATTGATCAAATGGACTCAGCCATTGAGAGGAGAGGTCAAACACATCAGAAAAATGAACCTGCATTTGAAATCTAAGAATAGGTCACTGAAGGACCAAGTTAAAGACCTTCAAGAACAATTAGAAATGATTCATGAAGAGCTGGAAAAGAAAGGTTTAAAGATGACTGTGGTTGAGGAACCCATAGCTCAACTGATCACAAAAGAAGAGAAAACACCACAGGGGCCTTAATTTGAGATTGAATATGATTTAAGGGGTTCATTTAATGCTTAAAATCAAGTTTTTATAGTTCGAGGTAAATTTTTTGAGACAGTTTTGAAATGGGAAATTTCTGCACTTTTACACAGTTTCATAGCATTTCCTAAGCTTAAAGCCAGAAAAATGCTACAAAAAAACATATAGCATCCTTTTTTCCTCTAAAGTCACTTTTTGCAGTTTTGAAGAAGGGAGGTTGATGGTGGTGATGTGTCATGACTTGATTGACACCATGGAACAACAAAGGAGTGAATTTATTGGGTGCAGAAGCTACTTTTTTTAACGCTACCAAAGCTCGCTACGAAACTGTCATGTTTTCGTAGCGAGCTATTTTTGAAGGTTTTGGAGCATCTTCATGGCAGTTTTGGATGGTTGGACTCCTCCAACATGTCAAGGGAGCTTATCATCAAAGAATTATGACTCGAAGGAAGTGTTGTGGAGACAGGTCATCAGCCAAAGCACTCTTTGAAGATAAGGGTTATGTATTCCTAAAAAATAGGGTTATGTTCCACATGTCTAGGAGAGTATTAAATATGTATAGTGGTAATGAACCTATCATGTATCTTTTGAGCATGTGATGCTTATGTTGTAACTATATTGTAACTATTTCACAAGGTAAGGTAGAGTGATGTAATAAATAGGAGTCTGAGTCCTATTAGGAAATGTTTTCTTAAAGGTGTAGCTGTTAGTTTTCAATTAGAAGCCATGTTTTTTAGCTATGTCATGTGTCATAGGATAATTTTATGGTCTAGCCACCAAGTAGATTATATTTGTTATAAAGAAGGTCTATTTAAAGACAAGGCATCGAAGTAGTCAAGGGTTGGAGAAATTTTTCACTAAACTGCTGCTTTTATATATTTGACTTATATCAGTAATATAGAGTGACTTTCTTCTTAACAGACCATATATTCTCATGAGGTTTTTAATGTTTCATTGATCTATATATTTATGTTTACCACTCGCAGTAGATTTCATCTCTATTTCTCAGAATTCATAAGTTTATGATTTGACTTCCTTTAATGATGAAATAACTATGTTTTCCTATGTTTTATGTGTGAGTTTCCTTTGTTAAAGACCTCTATCTGCCTCAGCTTCCATGTCAAGAAACCTTGCCACTGAAACTACTGATTGTTGACTCCATAAGCCCAATGGTAGAAATCGTGAATTCTTTTCAACCTGTAAACATAAAAAATAAGTTACATTTCCTATAGAGTTAGCCATCTAGTACTATCATTATTCAATATCATAAAACCCCCTTGAGAGAGCCCTCTCAAATTGAAGAGGCTAAGATTCAATCAAAAGTTGGTTTGAAACAGTTACATAGAGTTGTTTGATGAGCAGCCAATCAAGTACAATTTTTTGATAACATTTTGGTCCGTCTGTTGGGAGTCGAAGATATACTTTTCTTGAAATTTTGAAGCTGAACTCTTGAAGGTAGCAGGAGCTCAAAATCTATTCGAGGCTGAAAATACCTTAGTGACTCCATTCAAAATTCTCATGTTCAAAGGTGGCTTCGAAAAGGATATATACGAGGAGTGATCCTTACCCAAATCCACCTACAATTGTGGATAATCCAAACACAATTTCCAGAGGCATTCAAGGCAGTCCTGCACAATTAGGTACTCCATTACACATAAAAGCCTTGTCCTCTGAAGTCTTAAGAAGCCCCAAAGATAAAAATTTTGATGATAAAATTCAGGAAGTATTGTTTAGGTCTGAAAATGAAAGAGAATTGATTGAAATTGTCTTAGACCTACATAGAAGAGGTATTGATACCTCAACCTTAGTGACCCAAAAAGATAAAGAATAATTTTGGGGAGCAGTCACATAAGAGTTATTGTTAGAGAGGGAATCTTTGGATAGGTTGAAGGAACTAGACCCATTTGAAATCTTGCTTAGAAGAAAATCTGGTGTCCCTCTACCTTATTGGAGTTCAATTGTAACTGGACAACAAAGACCAACCAGCCCCCCTCCTAATAGTTCCTTTTCCTCTACTACTATTGTCCCTAAAAATACAAGAGTGCCTGTCATCATGGGCAGGAAATGTTCCACCTCCACCTACTGCTCCACCTGCTAGGTATGCCCCTCTTGTTATTCCAGGTGTCCTTAATGCCCTTCTAAGCAAATATTCTACTAGAATAAAAACTTGGGGAAGTGATGAAGAGATTACAGTTGAAGAGCATGTAGACTAGCTCAATGAATTCATAGACATGGAGGAGGTTGACCATGAAGATGTCAAAATGAGGTTTTTTTCTCAGAGCTTTACTGGTGAGGTCAAAAAGTGGTTCAAATCCCTTACACAAGGAATCCTACATAATTGGAATGAATTTAAAGACAGCTTCTTGAGAAAGTGGGGAAATAGAACCAACCCTGTGCAAGCCCTCACTAAGTACAATAGCTTGAAAATAGCTCTTGATGAAACTGTCCAAAATTTCTCTAAGAGATTTAACAAAGTTTATGACTCCATCCCTGCCCATCTAAAGCCTCCACCAGGAGCAGCTCAACTGAGATATGTTGAGTCCTTTGACTATGACTTTTCTATCCCGCTAAGAGAAAGAGAATCCCCTTCACTAGATGAAATGCAAAATTATGCTATGAAGGTGGAGGTCAATATGATAGCAGCTAAAATTTCCAAGATGGGAAAGATAAAATTGAAAGAAGAAGATAAGCCTTCCACCTCAAATGACAAATTTGACTCCATGATGAAGGCAATGGAAAAACTGATGGATAGGCTTGCCCTTAGGAATGCCTCTGCTCCTCCTGCACAACATGGACCTCAGTTTATAAATCCTTAGTTCAGAAGACCTTAAAACCAGTAGAGACCCAGGGAAAATAGAAAACAACCTGACCCTCAAGTAAGGCCTACTTTTCAGCAAAATTTAGTTGATGAAGAAGATCAGCCTAAAATACCAGAAGACTCCATTCATTGCCTAAATGAGAACATGTCTAGAATTTTTTTACTAAGGAAGAACATTATGAGTCTGATCATGATGTTAACAAGGGTGAGGAACCATCTGATTACCTTAAAGGCTACCAACATGCAATCTTTGAGATGCAGAACCAATACAACCTCAGAAACAGAAATGTTCTAAATACTGCAAATAAAACACATCCCAAGAAATATGCCCCTAAAGCTACTAAGGTTAGAAAAGATCAACCACCTCCTCCTCCTGCCAAAGAGACTGAAAATTTTACTTATGTTTTTAGTTTGGAAAATGAGATTTCCAAAATCAAGATCCCAGTCCCTTTTGGAGACATTCTTAAGGTGAATGAATACATAAGTAAAATTGTAAAAATGTTGAATTCCCAACCAGGAAGTGTTGACATTCTTAATGTTCAAGAAGATCATCCTACCATTCATTTGGGACCAAGATTGGAAGATGAGAAGAATGAAGAAGTACCCCCTTTCTATGTCAGTCTTAGTATTCATGAAATAACATTACACAATGTCATGTTGGATTCAGGGGCCTCTCATAATCTCATGCCTAAAGTGATCATGGAAAGGATGGGATTAGAAATCACTAGGCCATATAAGGATTTGTTTTCTTTTGATTAAAAAATAGTTCAATGCATTGGTTTGATAAAAGATGTTGTTGTTGGCCTCACACAAGTCCTTGCCAAGACAGTGGTAATGGACATTTTTTGCAGTGGGGCCCGATATAATATTTTAACCATTTAAAACTATGCAAAAAGTGGGTTTTTGCATTGGAAATTTTGGAGGGGAATTAGTAAAGGCGAATTTAATTTTCAAAGGAAAATGTTTTTTTCAACTAGGGAAAGGGGTTTTTAAGCTAGGGAAAAAGGTTTTAGGAAGAGGAAAGGGGTTTTTTGCAAGGGGAAAGGAATTTATGAGGATATTCGTGATATGAGATGAACCAATTGATGCTCTTCATGTCTTGTAAAAGTGCTTCTGCCTACCCTTTATTTACCCTAACATTTTTTACTTCATTTATTGGGTGCATTTGAGCTTGCTGACCCTTTTATTTTCTTTTGATAAGAAATCTAATCTACTTCTAACCTTATAACTTCCAATGGCTCAGATTAAACTGATGAGCTCATTTTTATTCTCTAGCTAACTACTAATCTGACAAGATTAAATGGTTTGTCTAGATCTTTATTCACTAACTATCATTACATGAAATTTAAAAGCATGAATGAATTAAGATTAAATTGTTTGATCATCATGAATTGTGGAATTTTAGACAAGCTGCACACAATTTTATTTGCAAAAAGTAAAGTAAAGTAGTGGCGTTTGAATGTGCAACACTTTCATGATCTATTTTTATCTCTTTTTGTGGGGTTTATACTTTATCTTCTTTTTTGATATTTTTCTTTTAGTCCTTTGATTTAGGATTTTAGGACTTAGCCTCTTTTCATTTTTTAATATGGGAAAACATTTGTAGAAAGCAAAGTATGTACAATATTACAAGACTAAAAATAGCCAATTCAAAAATATAATCCCTATTATTATAGGACCCTAAAAATCTCATTAATGAAATAATTATTATCTCATTATTATAATATTTTGGAAAATTAAATATGAGAAATAACTCAATCATGTAATTTCACACTTTTGACATGGGATAAATCTCACATAAGTAAAATAAAAGGTGAAAAGGGGATGCCTTCTAGCCAAACAAATGAGGTCAGTTTATATTGGGTTTCCCTCACTATAATGGAGTAGAAAATAGGGTTATAAAACCTCCTTCAAACGACCATTTTACAATACCATCACAACTAGACTCAACTTCAATGCTCCAAACTAGCCTGCACAATCTCTTCCACACCTACACTTCAACTCTTCTTCAACGCAGCACCACCACACTTCTCCTGGTCTCAATGTTGCCACCATTTACCTCTCAGCCTCGTCTCAATGTGCATAACCTCTCTCGGCTTTCTCGAGTTCAAGAACGTCTCCAACGACTACACAGACCTACGTTCCGTGATTAAAGTAACTAGAGTGTTTCTCCTCCAACAATTAATCACATTTTAAAAAAGTGTCCATTAGAAAAGTGGCATACAACACCAATAAAGGGTTGAAAAATCACAGCAACCTCCAAACGATCCATGTCGGGTTCACTTACATGTATCCAGCAGAATCCATTAAGTTATCCAACACAAGCCACTGTTCATGAGCAAATAGAACTAGACACATGATGGCCAGAATCTCACAGCCAATAGCTGACACACCAGGAGGCACAATTTTACACAAAAAAGATGGTCATGACATCCCTTCCAATAGGTTTGGAAAATCCTTAAGTGTGATCAAACAATGCTTGACATAGAATTAGGGACTTTCAAATTTCAAATTTCAAATTCGGTACTCATGATTCCACTTTTGAAAGCCCTTTTAACTACTCTTCCATCACATGAACAATGACATTAGAAAGATTCAAAATATGCATCCTTCATGCACTCTATTACACAAAACAAAAAACAAAAAAATGGGTGACAAATTTTGGGCTAAAATCTTTCCATACAATAAACGAAGATGAATATACTTAAACGATTTATTCGCACCCATACATCAGCCCTTCATTAATTCACATTTGTTAAAAAAATTTGAGGAAAGGGAATTTTTCTTCCTCAACATAGAGTTGCCAAAAGGTGACAATATGGTTACGAAAATTAAATCACATGAGTCTCCCTTTTAATATAGAGTGGCAGAGATTAAAATCAGTTGACTTGCCCAAATATAATGGAGCAAAGAAAATAAAAAACAAACCAAACTTTATATTATGATTCCATAACAAAGGAAATAAATTCATATGGAGGATGCGGCTCCTTCACCAGTAAAACACTACATTTTACTAAGACTTACATTCACTAGGATTTGTGGAATAACTAACTGTAAAACCTGTAACTATTTGTTTTCAGGGCCCACCAAAATTTGCTCCATGATTTTTTCCTCTTGTCTTTCCAGAATTACTTCCGCCACAATACATAATAATTCTACATGCATAGTAATTCAAGATATACTTTCCTAATACATTAATACATGACAAGAAAAAAATAATACAAAGGATGGGCGAACATGATTTTTTCTTAACTTGCAGAGATTGCGTGAATTAAATAACACTTGTGGAATAAATGTTTAACAATACATTTCTTCCAACCCTTCATTAAATTTCCATTTGACTTTAATATTTTAATCTATTGCGGAATGGGTAATTGTCCTCCTATTCAGAACTTCATTTATGCTATGTCCTTCCCTAGAAACTAAATCTGAAACCTGTCAAACATTTACTTAAGGTACGGTTGATGTCAGAAAATTAAACGCGGTGGTTGAGATTAATTTTCCAACACTCCCCCTTAATCGCAACTACCGACATTGACCATTCCCAAACAATCTCTGAGATAAAAAAAAAATTCACGTGTCAATGGCTTTGTGAAGATGTCTACAAATTATTCTTCTGACCTACAGTGTTGCAACACAATCTCACCGTTCTTAATTAATTCTCTTATGAAATGATATTTAGCATCAATGTGCTTTGTCCTCTTGTGAAAAAAATAATTCTTTGATAGTGTAATTGTTGAACTATTGTCGCAAAAAATAGTTGTTGTTCCATCTTGTTCACGACATAAATCCCTCAACGTCCTTCTCATCCAAACTTCTTGGCACGTTGGCGTTGTTGTGGTGACATATTCTGCTTTTGTTGTTGACAATGACATTATCGGAATTACTTATTGGAAGCCCATGAAATTTCTCTTGAACCCAAATGAAATACATATCTTGACGCGCTCTTTCTGTCATCAACAATTCATGCCAAGTCACTATCAATGTAACCAACCAACCTAAAATCATCTGTTGCAGTGTACAAAATGCCTGACTCCTTTCTCCCATTGACATATTTTAAAATCATGTTGGTTGCTTGCCAATGTGTCTCGTTGGGTGTCTCCATGAACCTCGACACCAAACTCACTGCATACATTATGTCAGGCCTAGTCGTGGTCAAATACATTAAGCTTCCCACCATACTTTTGTATAATGTCGGATTGACATTGTTGCTGCAATATTCTTTTCTCAAATTCAACCCCATGACTGTTGGATTTCATGTTGGCTTGTTGTTTTTCATATTAAACATCTAGAAAATGTCTGCAACATACTTTGCTTGAGAGATAAAAATACCATTTTCTTTTTTCTTCACTTCTATGCCAAAAAAATATCTTAACAACCCCAATTCGGTCATATCAAACTCACTTTTCATGCCTTCTTTGAAATCAGCATTGAGGTAATCATCACTCCCTGTAAAAATCAAATCATCTACATACAAAACAACAATAAGAAGCTTACCGTCACATTTTTCGAATACATTGTCCATCAAGTAAGCATCTATCCTGCTATACCTTGCACACGGTGCTTGCTTCAACCCATAAAGAGATTTCCTCAACCTACACACCTTCTCTTCTCGGCCTTCTATCTCATAACCAGGAGGTTGCGCAACATAGACCTCCTCTTTCAGCACTATGTTCAAAAATATTGATTTTACGTCCATTTGATACACTTTCCATTTGTGTTGCGCTGCAATTGACAACACTATACACACTGTCTCCATCCTCGTGACTGGTGCAAATGTCTCTGCATAGTCTCTTCCATGTTGCTACTTGTATCTTTTAACAACTAACCTTGCTTTATTCCTTTCAATCTTACCTTCAATGTTGCTCTTGGACTTATAGACCCACTTCACTCCAATGAATTCTTTTCCTTGAGGAAGGTTCACTAACTCCCATGTGTCATTCTTTTCTATTGTTCATATTTCTTCATCAATTGTCATGACCCATTTTTCTTCTTTGACTGCATCCTCAAAATGAATTAGGTCATCTACATGATAAAATAATTCAAATAAGGAATGCGGACCAACGCTACTATCAACTTCATCTTGCTCAGAAATTTCACTTAAATTTATGAATTTGTGTCCTCTTATGCTTGCGTAAGATGGGCTTGACATGTCACTTGGTGTTTCACTTGAAGTAGACGGCGATGTGGATATTTGTGGTGTGTTTGGAGAAGCACTTGCTTAACTGTGTGGCGTTGTCCTATTATTTTTTTGCAGCACATGTTGACTTCTTTGTTGAGCTTTTGTAGGTGTACGAGGAGTCACCATTGAGGAATTACTTGTTGCGGTCAATTCCTCTTTGTCTTTGTGTGGTGTACTGTTTTCACATTGACTATCTTCTCTAAACTTCCATCCCATCCTTCATCTTCTATGAAATTCACATCTCTGTTGATTATGACTTTCTTAGTTGATGGATTGTAGACATTGTATGCCTTGGACTCATCACTGTATCCAAAAAATATACATTTCTCCCCCTTGTTGTCCAACTTCTTCCTCAACTCATATGGTACATGTGCATACACCACACATCCAAACACTCTCATGTGAGTGACATTATGCTTTCTCCCATTCCATGCCTCTTCAAGAAATATGTTCTTGACGCTCTTGGTTGGACACCTATTAATAATATATGTTGCACAAGCGGCAAGTTCAACCAAATAATCATTTGGAAAATGCTTTGACTTCAACATAATCCTTTCCATTTCCATAGTAGTCTTATTCTTTCTTTCCGTGACACCATTTTGTTGAGGTGTATACCTTGTTGTAATTTTTTTGTGAATTCCATGCTCCCTGCAAAAACGTAGGAAGTCACTTGAGATGTATACACCACCTCTGTCAATCCTCAAGACGTTGATGTAGTGGCCACTTAGAATCTCAACAAGAGCTTTATATTGGCGAAAGCGCTCAAACACTTCACTTTTCTGTTTTATGAAGTAGAGCCATGTCTTCCTTGTATAATCATCTATGAAAGTCAAAATGTAATAACTACCCACAATTGATGGTGTCTACATTGGTTCACATAAATCTAAATGGACAATCTCCAAGGGTGCAATTTCCCTTGTTGTATTTCCTGTTGGAAATGATTCCCTATGTTGTTTGCCCAAGGTGCATCCTTCACATAGGTTGTCTAGTTTTTCTATTTTTGGCAATCCTTTCACCATGCATTTCCTATGCAACAAATTCAAACCTCAAAAGTTGATATGACCAAATCTCAAATGGCATAATCAATTTTCATCTTTGACCTCTCCTTGAAATTCTACCGGTGTGATAGCTGCTACATTTCTTTCATTCTCTTGTGAATTCATTGATAGTTGTGCTTGAGCACCTTCTTCCTTAAAATTTGATTTTAGCTTGAGAGGAGACATTATATTGTTTGTCATCTGAACTTTTGCAATCAATTGTCTACATGGGGACTTATCCAAAATTGTGCACACATCATTCTTGAAAAATACATTGTAGCCCTTTTGCATGAGTTGTCGAATTCTTATGAGGTTATGTTTCAAACTAGGAACAAAATAAACATCTGAAATGTACTTCTCTCCCTTCTTTGTTAGAATGTCGACTCTTCCTTTTTCCATGATAAAGACTTTGCTATCAGTCCCTAATGTCACTTCTGATTTCACATTTTCATCTAGATTGGAAAACATTTCTATGTTCCCAGTCATGTGGTTGCTACACCCCAAATCTGGAAACCATACATCCCCTTGTTTTTCTTGTGCTACATTACAAGCTAAAAACATGTTATCATGGTTCTGACTTTCCTTTATGAAATTTGCACTTTGTTTACTACTTATTTCATGTTGATTCTTTATACATTCACTTGCAAAATGATCATACTTCTTACAGTAATGACATTGAACTTGATATTTATCATACCTCTGACCTTATGCTTGATTTTGGCTTGGGCCTTAACTTCAATTTTGATTTCTTCCCCTTCCACTTGAACTTGAAGGGCTACTTCTTCCACCTCTGTGTGGGATTCTGTCTCTTCCTCTATAGTTTGATCTTCCTCGACCTCTACCTTGACCAAATGAATCTTGTGTCTTGAAAGCATGCTCCAAAGAGAAGGTCGTTACTCTATTCATTCCGTGTTCATGAGAAATCAATGATGCATGAAGCTCATCCACTGAAAATTGTGAGAGATCCTTTGTCTCTTCTATGGCCACAAAAATGGCATCAAATCTTGTATTCTCCTTTTCTCAAGTGGCTCACCATTAGACCTGATTTGAGTAAAAATCCCAATTACATGTGTAAAAAATGAGTCTACATGCTTAGACTCTTTGATACAAATTGTTTCAAAATATCTTCTCAACATTTGTAGTTTTGTTGTCTTCACCTTTGCCATGGCTTGGTAGGTTGTCTGTATCCCATGCTTTTTTAGACTTTGTTGCTCCTGCAATCCTTGGGAAGATACTTTCATGGAATGCTTGAAAAATATAGAAGAAGAGGGCTTTTGAGTCCTTCTTCCCATTGTCCCTCAACAAATCCTTTTCTTCTTGTGTCAAAGCATTGTATGCTACTGCATCTGCGGGTCCTTGGAAACCATTCTCCACCAATTCCCAAATGTCTTGAGAAGAAAATAAAGCCTTCATTTTTATATCCCAGTAATCATACTTTTTTCCATTGAACCGTGGTATTTTTGGATTAGTCAAGCTTTTGCTTGTTACTTCCATTTTCACTATGTAAAAAAAAATTCTCCTTGGTGATAAATACACTGCACATAAAATTTGCAGAGCACCTTTTAATTAGCAGTAAAAACACTTGAGGTAATGAATTTTTAAACCCACCCTGATACCATGTTAAATCATATGAGCCTCCCTTTTAATACAGAGTGGCGGAGACCCCCAATTGGGGTGCATGTCAGATCACAATCGGAATAAAGGGCCAGCTGGTTCTCAGTGTACTCTCAGTTTTAATGCCCACATTCTTTGCTTTTATGAGTTGTCAGAACCCCCGTCATGGTTTAAACTTCCCACCTCCGAAGGGAATGATGGTTCATGTCACCTTTCGAGCATGCATTTACTGTGTGAGGCGGTGTAAAATTTGGTATTGTCACCAATTTCTCCTTTCTAAAGGTAACTTTCGACCCAATTCAAATATTCTTCTCCTGTTCCTGCTGCTTTGTTTGCTCTGTGTAGTGGAAAGCTCTGGTTAGCAACATCACCATTGGTGCAAACCCCTCTAGTATGTAACAACTCCTTACCTAAGTTCCCTTCGTTATGAATTATGCCTCTCTTTGAAAAATTACGATAGTCCAAGGCAAAACTCCTTTTTTTGTTTGTAAGCACCCTCTCAATCATGGCCGCAACCTTTCAACTTAAATTTACTCTATTTATACCATTTTGTTTTTGCCCTAGATGATCATAAATCTTTCAAATTCATTGCACTTACCCCTGATGATGGACTCACTTAAGAAGTCCGAAACGTTGGGTCATTAATACACTTGAACAG
Organism: Pinus albicaulis; assembly: GCA_034641835.2. NCBI lineage: Eukaryota > Viridiplantae > Streptophyta > Pinopsida > Pinales > Pinaceae > Pinus > Pinus albicaulis. The sequence goes on along the minus strand of CM076574.1, from coordinate 1,270,074,417 downwards.
GTTATTCCACTATTCTCTTATGCCTCTATGCTCAGAACACGAACAATGGTTTCTCTGCTGATATTCCTGTTACCTATCCTATGCAAGTTTATGACATTGCTGTAGCATTAGATATCATTCCTCGTTTTCGAAGTCCTAATAGAGATTTTGATATTAAGCATTGGGTTCAAATATTCTCTGAAAACTATCATTCTGGGCTTCTTCTATTTCTGAATTCGTCTTTAAGGTATACTTGTATTTTCAGTGTTACTGCTAATCTGAGAAAGTCCCATAGTCTAAGCTCTCAGCCTACTAGTAATTGCTTTGTCTTTAATCCCTGGGGTTCTAAATCTTTACGGTTTGAATATAGTCAATCTCAGCCCTTTATTTCGAGTTATGCATCTGGTCCCTCCAGAGCGAATGGAATCACATTGCTCGGCCTTCAAATTCTGTGTATCCAGGAGGTCATCCTATGTTCTTCTCTTCAATGTCTCTGCAGTATTCGTTTTCACGCCCTCTGTGATTCTGTGTCTCCAGATTTCATGGCTAAAACTAAACCAGGTCAGAGTGCTGCGAGACCTGCTCCTTTTCGTAAAAGAGGCCGCAAGTCAAATATCGAAACTCTGGAAAACATAGTTGATACCTATGAATCAGCTATCCCTGAAGATATCAAAGTCACTATTGTTGAATGGGAACAGGACTCAGAGGAAGAAGATACAGAAATTAGTGAGCAACAGGAAAGAATGGAATTCATCCTCGACCCTGGCAACACTAGGGGCAGAGTCTCCTTATTTCAACAAACAGTAAAAACATATTGGAAATTCAAGCGTGTGTTGGCAAGAGCAATGGAGAGCCTACAGAAGAAAGAACTTAAATCCTATTCTTCAATCTTATTTGAACTTCAAGCAATGAAACAAGAAATGCGAGAGATGTCGCAGACCCAACATCAGCAAAATGCTTGCATTGGCAACATAGAACAATAGCTCCGTCTGTTTCAACAAGCAAAGCTTTCTGGATCATCTGTCAAGGATCCAGTCTCAGATATTTAATCTCATGGATACTTAATATCATGTTTTCTTTTTAAATTTTGAATGACTCTAGATACTTTATATCTTTTCAGTTTTATATGCAGTTTCTATGGACATAGTCGTGTAAATTTAACAGCTACTAAGCGTAAAAAACAATACCAATTCTGGTTAGCATTTAACTTTTTGAGGTGGCCAACAAACCTGGTTTCCTTTGGGCAGGTTGAGGCACTCAATTTTTGATGTAATTTTTTTTATGCAACTTGCCCTTATAATAGAAAATGGCTAGGCACTACGGAATTTACCAAAAAAAAAAAATACAGAGTGGCGGAGTTTAAAATTAGTTGACTTGGGCAACTATAATGGAACAAACAAAATCAAACAAATTCAAGCATAGTAAAACAAAGTAAAACACGATTTACATTTACAAGGAGTTGTGAAATAACTCACTATTGTAAAACCTATAACTATTTATACCTGTAACTATTTGTTTTTACACGCTCCCACCAAAGTTTGCTCCACCATTTTCTCCTCTTGTATTTCTAGACTTACTTCCCCCACAATAACTAATAATTGTAGATGCATATTAATTCAAAACATACTTTCTTAATACATTAATACATAAAAAGACAAAATTGATTAACATGATTTTGAACTTGCAAAGCTTAATGTTTAAAGGTTTAACCACGCTTTATTAAATTTCTATTTGACTTTAATAATTTAATCTGTTAAATGAGTAATTGTCCTCGGATTCAAAACTTCATTTGTCCCATGTACCTCTTTGCAAACTAAATCCGCAACTGTAAAACATTTACTTGGAAGTATAGTTGTTTCAGAAAATTAAACACAAGAACAAATTGTTCGAATCAACAAATCCCTTCATCCTCAACCTGTAAAACATTTACTTGAAGCAGTAGAGATGTTGCGAGAAAATTAAACACAAGAAACAATTGTTCGAATCAACAAATCCCTTCACTCTCTGTTACTTCACGTGCAACCTTCACCAGTGATCCAACTATGCTACAAAAAGGACCCTGCCTCTCCTTCAGGGAAACAACTTTCTCCTCTCTGTGGCTTTCATACAATCACCCAAAGACATCCATGCAATGGTGATCTGTCACTTTCTGCAATTATTGTTGCCCCTTTTGTAATTAAAAAAATGCTTCAAATGCTTTGTGAAGAAAACACCCCACTTTGCCGTAGAAGAAGCTCCTCTTACAGCGAATACGTCACATGGCTGGTCTAAACAGTCTCAAGGAGACCCATCTTCTGCACGACTTCATCATGCCATTAAAATGGATGACCTGTAATCTGGGGTCAAATTGAGTAGAATGGTCAAAACGAGGAACTCCATCGTTTTGCTCAGCTGTTATAAAAACTAAAACCTCAAGAATACCAAGACCTGTAAGAAATTGAAGTGAAGAAGTCTGTAACTGAAAGCTAACAAATACTTGGTGACAACACTCCACCCGGCCTGTAAATATTTTCTGGGTATACAAATGTAAGGAAATGTTATGTAAATTGACAACACTACACCAGGCCTGTAAATATTTTCTGGGTATACAAATGTAAGGAAATGTAATGTAAACTGGCACGGGCAGGGCCTTGCAACCCAACAGCCCTCTTCGCACAATAAGTAAAAAGATGTTTGAACAATCGAATTCAAACATTTAATGACCCTGGAACAACTCAAGAACTCAGAAGAATAATTCTTGAACAAATAATGAATTTTCTAGTTTGCATGCATATTCCGGTTTCTGTCATCGTTCATTAGAGGTAGCTATTACCTGGTATGGCTATTCAATGTCGATATATAGGGGTTTGTGCTTCTAGTGAATTAAGCGAGCCTGACTTCTTGAGCAAGGTTTTTACTGGTATTATTGTTTACTATTAAACTGTCTTTTTATAATGATCCGGCTCTACTTTTGGATGATACAGAGGTGGAGACTACTCTCCCACTGCAGACATACATGTAATGAGTGGCTTATGCACTCTGAAATTTGTGATACCAAGCTACTGTGATCTTGAATGTGATCCAGTTTGTTTTCTGGCATTGATGTCTCGATACTTCTGGCTGTTGCACAACTGAGAATGATATTGATGTAATATGGATGCCAAGCTACTGTGATCTTCTTTCTTACTTAGAATGTGATCCGGTTTGTTTTTTGGCATAGATGTTATGATGTTTCTCGCTGTTGCACAGATGAGAACGAAATTGATGTAAAATGAACTGACATATTTAATATATCAGTGTGTTTTTTTCCTCTGAAGAAAAAAAAAGAATTAAGAATTGTGGTGAGTATCATTGATTTTGACTAAAGTCCTTTGTTCAGCAGCATCTGCTAATTTGAAACTTTCTTGTGATTTCTAGGTATTTGAATTTCATTGGTTGATGGCCAAAGAGTTCATACCGATCTGCCCTCTCCTCCTGTTCAATATGAATCCGGACAGCCATTGATTAAAAAATGAGCCAATGGCTATTCGGATTCATATTGAACAGAAGGACAGAGAAGATTGAGATGGACTCATTCACCGTCTACAAATCAAACTGAAATACCTACAAATCACAAGAGCCTCAAAAAAATTTCAAATTAGCAGTTGCTGCTGAACAAAGGGCGTCCGTCAAAATTGTTAGACAATACAAATTTTCAACGCAGAAATTGACAAATGAAGAATAATTGCTACCCTAGTAGATCCACCTTAAAAAAAATGGTTGAAATAACAGAATTTAATTCAAAATCTTTAATTTGTGAAAAAAAAAACATATTCCTTGAATTTTAAAGCTATTCGTTCAAACCACCATTAGCAAACTGAGCACAATTTTAAGTCACGGCGTCCCGATCCTTTAGATGACCTCCACTACAATAAAATATGAAATGTCTCGTATCTTCAAAGAATTTTAAAACTTCTACCAGCAAAATAAAATGAATGCAAATATAACAAAAGTTCAAAGAAATTTCTGCAATTTCCAAGTCAAAGGAAACCTACAATATACCTGATTTCTTAAAATCCCTAGAGCTTATGAGAATCGAAATGGAATACTATTTCAAAATTTTATCAAAGACAAAAAGGGGCAAACAAATCAATGATCCCCCAACACTTTAAGTTAACCATCTCCTTAGGGGGACACTTGTTTTTTATTTATAAATCATTAACCCTCTTTAAAATCGTGAATTAATGGGCTTTACTTTATATACAGGAAAAAAAATGGTGAAAGGTAAAAACAAATTCATGATATAATGAAATTGTCTTTTTTTCTAAGATTGAGATTATGACTTTGGAAGTTCTTTTACATATATTTTATATAGTTTTGCAGTAAATTTAAACAAACAAAAAAAATCAGTTCCATAAACTATATAATATGTTAAATTTATATTAGTATGTTCAATTTACAAGACTTAAACCAACCTAGATCTATCTTAATTCAAGATCTACTAAAAGTCGAGAGGGATCAACCAAATATCTTTTCACTGTAAAAGAGGTTTCGTATCAATAGATTTGATATAGACTTGTTTGATTTCTCCCTATAAATAAGCCACGCTCCACATGAATACCATGGATCAATACCATGGGTTCTCAATACCATGGGTCAATACCTTGGACCATTTTTATTTTTATTATTATTTTATTTTTATTTTGTTATTTATTTTTATTTTATTTTGAACAAGCTAAAATGTTCACATTCCATTACTCCTTTTAGTTAAATTTATTTCTAACATTTTATTTTCTTTTTATTTTTATATAATTTGATTTGTAAACATTTACGTGTCGACTCAATTAAATAATAAAAGATTAAAATTAATATAGGTCCTGGTATGGGGAGATGTCGTAGTGTCCATAGTTAAAATTAGCAAAAAATATTAAAAGTCCATTTGTTATATTGTAATTTTGTTTTTATTAATAAAAATTCATAATATACATATCACTTTAAAATTTATAACATATAAGTAGTAGCTATAAGTTAAGATTCATTTTACCCTATAAATTAAAATAATGATTATGTAACCATATTTAAATTTAATTAATAATCACATAAAAACTTTAATATTTACAATATAACAATACTTTTAACTATGGATATTCACATGGGCTTTAATATAGATATTATTAACTTATAAAAAGACTTTGTTATAAGACCGTAAGATGATCACTAATACCACATGCCCAAAAACCAACTCTAATCAAAACATTTTATCAATATTTTATTTAAATTTAATTTTATATAACATTTTAAACAAAAAATATTATAATTACTTTTGAGATATATCTAAATGGTCTATCACATTAAAATATATAAGATATAAATTGTAGTTATAAATTAAGATACAGTTTACCATATAAATTGAAATAATAATTTTGTAACATGTTGTCGCTGCTACAACACCCTCCAATATTTTGGCCTAGACCCAAATTTTAGAGCCTACCTTGACCTTTACTCTCGTCGCAAGCATTACGACTCATTTCAAGTGTTACATATTCTTGGCAGGGGGTATCTATTCTTGAGCATGATTTTATTCAATGCTCAGTATTCTATACACATCCCCCAAGTCCATCATTCTTTGGTACAATGATGATGGGTGACCCACATGATGATGTACTCGTTCAAATGACACCATGTTCTAACAATTGTTGCAATTGTTTCTTCACCTCACTTTCCTCTATAACAGACTACTTGTACAACCTAATATTTGGCAATGGGGAGTCTGGAAATAGCTAGATCTCGTGCTCCACTTATCTCTTAGGTGGTAACTCTTTAGGCTCTCGAAAAACATCCTTTTATGCTTGTAACAACTCCTCCAATTGTTGTTTTTGTTTCTTAGTACACCCCTTTACGGATGCCTTGCCTCTCATTGACTCCTCTTGAGTGATCTGAATGGAATGTATTAGTTTTTTTGTGCTAAGTATCCAAATAGTAATTAAATTGTGTGCTTAAGGTTCACTGAAGTTTGCAGGTTAAACAAATGGTTTTAACTTAGTTAAACAAATTTTTTATGTGAGGTTAAAGCATGTAAATTAGCTTGTATAACATTGTGCGGCAATAATAACAGAGAAATAAAAATCACATGTAACAATACTCAGCAAATTTGATGAAGCATTTCATCCCTCCTATGCTATATATGTTGGTCGGGCTCCCAATGGCATGTCCCTCATATCTTATTGCTCAAAAATGGTAATTACATGTAAAATAAAGTCTCAAACAGTTGTGATGTCTGTAAAAACAACTTCGGAATGCTTGAATTATTCAGGAATGACTATTCATTTGCGGAAAATAGAGAATGGATGCTCAAAACACTAAAATCACCCTAGTATCCCTAATGGCTCCTTGACCTCTCTTGAAGCAAAGCCTACACAAGATGATCTATGATGGCTCTGTAACATCTACCATTGTTTTCAGAATGTCGAAATTAGCCAAAAATGACTATTCATTCATCAAAAATGGTCGAATATCCAACGAGTTATGGCCCAAACAGTAAACTGCCCAATCGCCCCTAAGAAAGATCCTCCAAAACTGGGGGAACTCCAGTTAACGCCGAAAAACTAGCAACTGTCGTCGAACTTGGAGGTCCACCATCCGAAACCGTCGGCGAACTGGCAGCTAATTTAAATGTGAAACTTCGCATGTGAATTCTTGTTGGGTTAACCGTCGGTTTTCCTGGCCGCATGGTTGGTTGGAATCCCGTGTATCACAGTTCCTCAACCTTAACTTCTAATTTTTCGAAACCTCGCCATGTGACAAGTCCTATCCGCCATATTAACTATTTGCAATCTTCGTCAGGTTAAGTGTGGGTCATGGTCACGGGCGAACGGACATATGGTGGGGGGTTGGCCTCCCAAGCCCTTACCGCATAAAACCATAAACAATGAAGTTATGTGTATGTGTATACGGGTAAAAACTACCCGGTAGCCCGAGCGATCGGGTGGGTGCACTGCCTGCGGGAATGTCCCACATTCAAACCCCATAGTCTCCAAAAAAAATTTACAATAATATTTGACCTCTGGCCTGGGGCCACATGGCAGCCTCCAGGTTGGCCACGTGGCACCCGATGATTGGCTTGAAAACTTTAAAGGGGATAAAAGGGGACATGGGGGAAATGCGCATAATCTTGAAACCTGACGCAATACCAGTGAAGCATAGACCTTACTGCCTAAATCCAAGGGTAAAGGAGAAAGTCAAAGTAGAAATAGATAAAATGATGATCAGAGGAAGCAGAGTGGGTCAGTCCCATTGTCATACAAAGCAAAAAGGAAAAATCCTATATTAGAGTATGTATTGATTACAAAAGCCTCAATAATGCATGCATACATGATCCATTTCCCACTCTGTTTAGTGATGAGGTGCTCGACAATGTGGCAGGAAATGAAGCCTATTCATTCACAGATGGTTTCTCAGGGTATCATAAAGTGAGAATAGCCAAAGAAGAAAAGAAGAAGACCACTTTTATAACCGAATGGGGATCATTCGCATACCATGTCATTGAAATTCAAGATTCAAGAGCAGTTCGATTGGCACAGCTAGATGGCCAAGCATTACAAGGATGGGTGAATGGCGCACGTGCCTTATCATGAGTAAGTTTCATCGTTTATTTTTCAAAAAACTCTCGCAACCGAGAGGAGTTAGTAGGGTAGAATAGAAATAGATTCAGTCAATAACTCTCTCACACCCAAGATGAGAAATAGAATAGGAATCCCAATAAAAAGAAATTACAGTAACACAGAGATTAAATCCACCTGTTGCGATGCGGAGACCACATTGCAACCAATTGTGGTCGAGGCGTAGCATCTAACGCGTCATCCATGTCAGAAAGCCAAGCGTGTCAAACATCATTCCTTCATAATAACCTATCATACCGATGTTGGTCCATAGGATCACCCAGATTTGAGAATTAACTGCCATAATTAGTAACAAACATACCGTAATAAATTTGCCATATTAAGCCATAATCATTACCCATCACGTCTACCCAAACCCTGAAGACACAGTATAACCCGCATGAAAAAAGAAAGCACGAGAATGCTGAAAAAATCTGAGTTAGAACAAGAAACAGCCATAGCAACAAGTGAAATTTCATCACAGGAAGTTCAAAGATATAGTCTAGTAGCAGGAATTCACAGAAAGAGATCAGGAATAGCACTCCAAGTATACAAAAGAAGGACGAATATGACAAAGGTAGCAATAGTAGTCGTCGAGCCTGAGATCCATGAGAGAATTCAGAGGATGGAATCGTTAGTGGGTAAGTATGACAATGCATCACTGATTGATACAAATTTCACAGATTCATACCAATTTTCGGCTATGAAGAGAGAGGTATACATAGAGAATTATGCTACTGAAGGAGGAGGGGAAGCAGCAAGAATGAATCCGGAGTTCAAAGGTATCTAGAAATTGACAATATTGAACCTCAGGAACCTCCCAATGTTTGGAACAATGGGAGCAGCAATTCAGTGTACAAAATTCCTACTGAGCATACTCCAGAATGGATCATTGTGGCTAGGGCGAGAAATACCGATGCATGCAGAGGATATCAATAGGCTCACAAGGTTATCAGCAGAAGAGAAGGATGTCTCAACGACATTCCAGAACGTGTCCAAGAGAGCTAAGAAGGTGGGAGACTGTGATTACTATAAGAAATATGAGACCAGAAGAGGAGGGAAGGGAGCGAAGATAGACCTCATCAACAATCCAACGGTCAAATTTTCCTTCTACCAAATAGCGGGTAAGACGATGAGGCACTACACCAAGGGCGAATGCACCCTCGACACCATTTCAGTTGCGGAACACTGCCTCCAGGGAACCAAGCTGAATTGGTGTACATTCCTATTAAACAAGTTGTTTGAGGCCTGCGAAGATAACTACAGAAGGGCCACAGGACTCATTTACGGCTACCTCATAATGGAATTTGCGATGTGGAAATGGACTCATCCGGGAGTAAGACAGCTCGCGGAAACCACACACAACCAGCCAATGGCGATGAATTTTACGCCCTAGAGAATCTCGGGAAATCCCAGCACCAAGGAGGTAAATGAGGCAGCTTTCTCATTCTGGTACATGAAGATGGTGGATGTGGTGGTGAGACAACAAAGAGTTCCGAGGAACCTACTGGACAAATATTCCTCATAGATATGGTTTTGGGTCACCCACAAGCAGACATATATCAAACCTAGTTGCGTGGACAAAACCACATTCAAAATGAGACCGTTAAAATTTCAAGTTGATGAAAATGCGTTCCACATCGAAGTCTGTTCATGACCGAGAGTTGGAATGGAGATCAGAAGTGGAATACATCACTATTCATTCGAGGGCATGTTGTCGAAAGCACTACCAGGGGAGACACCAGAGGAAATAGCGAGTAGGATTTCTCGACTACAGCTAACAGCTTTACTAGAACAGCTGGACACGAGGGTAAAGGACTTCATTCGGGTAATACAAACTCTCACAAGTGCTTCTCCTATGTTTCCTTCTTTTACAGATTTTGATTCTTCAAATTTTGCATCACCATCCACAATTACACCTCTCTTCACTGCCCTACCTCCTACCATGTTCAATTCACCCCCGGCAGCCATAGTAACTTCAATCCATAAGATTAAGGCACCTAGACCAACAGTAGCTACCACTAAGGCAAATAAAGCAAGAATTATGGTGCCTAGGAAAATAGTTTGCCTCACCGACGAAGATCAGACCCAACCCATGGATACGGGAGTGCCAGTTCCAAAAGAGCCAGACGCTACCACCCAGGTCACCTCTGCGCTACCTGTGTTTGACCCGTTCTTGGTTTTGAATATTCAAACATCATCTCCACCCCACACTCACACCTCTTCACCTCGCACTCACCATTTATCACCCCATACTTCATTTACTTCCAAAGACCAATCCACTCGCACTCCATCCACCTCAGCAACTATCCTTAACCTAGTAAATTTAAGAAACAAGACAAATGGGGACACCGAGGTGAAAGTTAACTCAAGTATGGCTATGTTACCCGAGGTTAACCAACCTCTGGTGGGGCAGGGAACTTTCCTGGAACTATTAGTTCAGGGGGGATCTTTTACCAGCAGACACAACGCCCTTGCCAAAAGAGCTAAACAAATTTCAGCAAGCCAACTTAATACTACAACAGTTTCAACCGACCATGAGTATGAATAACCCAGAAAGTTAGCTGCCATAACAGAACCAAACCGCATCATCGCATGCGCACTCAGAAATATCAATAGCCAGTAGGAAACCCCTCAGAGAAAGACCGCCATCCAACGACATGAGAGTATGCAGACCTGGGGACTACACAACAATACAACTTCATTCAGAGAGCAGCACAGCAGGCAAAAGGGTTGCATGATGACCTCCAAAAGAGGTTCGAGCAGATACAACAGCAAGTCCTTGCACTTACTGAAGAGAACAATCAGCTAAAAGGGGAGAAGGAAAGTCTACAAGAACAGCTGGACAATGTAACGGAAATCTTCAAGATCTCTAGCCAATAGTAATTTCTCGAGATGACAAGACGTCGGAGGACATCTCAACCTGCTCCACATTTGAAAGTTTTATCTGAGTGAAAATGACATGTACATGTCTCAGTAAAGAAAACCAAGAGCTTAGACAAGCGCTAGCCGTGAGACCAGCATTAACAGATCTGACCGTGATATATGCTAAGAAGGTTACCGAGAAGAAGAAATAGGTAACCAGAATGAAGGAAACCTTGGGGACAACAGTTAGAGAGGCTTACAACCTACTGAAGCATTTACACAAATTCTCTAATTAGTTAACCATGAAATCCCAACCTATCTCAGCACAGCTTCAACATATTTCACAAGAGATCAAAGAGGCCACGAATCCCGTCAGCATAACCCAGCTCTACAACCAAGCAGAGGTACTGGAAACATAATACAAAAGATAGAGGAGCATTCTGCTGCCACAAAGTAGGTCCTTAGAGAGCTAAGGCAACCAGTCAAGTAGAAAGCAGAGGCAATACAACAGATAGCAGCTGAAGCTGGGATAAAAATTCAAGAAGTATTCAACAAATTGCTGCTAGTAGCAGGCAAAACCGAGGCTGAAAGAGTCGCCACTGAAACCGACCAGCTAATTAAGGAATGGAAACAGGAAATTAACGAGTTCACAGAACTCAATTCTTCAACATTGAGCAAGGTTCCCAAGTTGGGGCCTTTGTTTGGACAGAGCGAAGAAACGGAGAAGATAGAGTTAGCCTCAGAAGCAAACAGACCAATGGAAACCGCAACCGTAGGAAAAGATTGAATCGAGACAAGTCAATAGCGTGTGGTCGGGGCCTGTTGGGGCCTTTGTTTTGGAAAAAAGGAATAGTTTTGAGTTGCAGAGAACAGGTGGCGGAGCGAAATCATGGTAGACAGGGAGCTGTCACAGTTGCGGATAGC
>CM076574.1:1269271882-1269425938 GCA_034641835.2 Pinus albicaulis | reverse complement strand
TAAAATGATATCTATTCAATATGTGATGATGAAGATCATCACATATTTAATAGAATTATTACTTTGTAAGATGATTCTCTTGAAAAAATAGTTAATCAAAAGAAAATGAGAAATATATCGCATATATCTGATGATCATATATAAAAAAAACCAATTTCTATCTTTATATCATACAATAGTTCAACTGATATTTCAGATAAAAACAATAGATCTCATATATAATTCATGAAAGCTGGATTCATCACTAATATTCAAAAAACAAAATTAGCATACATGATAATAGTACCAGATGTGTACTGCTTTGTTCGTTTGATCAACGATAATAGGCCACATTCAACTCCTCTATCAATAAATCTTTCAAAGAATACAAAAGTGCATCAACATTGATCAGCAAAATGATATATATAATTGAAAAGGCCGTGTTCCATTACTTTATCAAGACATTCACAAACTTACTTACAATTAAGAATTCTTTGCAAATGTTCTCAATAAAATTCTGGACCCTTCTCTAAATGCATGAGAAGGGTTTAAATACTAAACTAGCTACAAACTAAAATTAAATTATTACAAAAATGTAGAGGAGGTTTCAAACAACCTTTCTCTAAAAACTTAACTTAAACAATAATCTAGGAACTTTGAACTAACAATTCTGATTTTGCGAATCCTGCCTTTCTTTCTAAGTGTGATCACAAAGTTGACAAATATCCAGCATTGCTTTAAGCTGAGTTGGCTGTGATATCCGTGACCGAATCTGTCCCTTGAAAATAGCATTTGAGATTGCTGACTGAGATCTTTTTGCTGAATCTGTAAGAGACTGAAGAGTTTCATGTTGATGGTAAGGTTTGATAAGAAAATTCCAATAATTTTCTTGATCAAACTTATTAATTTTTTTGATCATTTCCTCTTGTGTATCTGCTCTCTGTCTCCACTTTAATTCTACTTCCCTTGTTCCTGAAAACACATTAGATGTTTTATTATAAGAAGTTCTGTTTTAAACAATTGATCACATATAGACTGAATAATCTCATTTGATTTCTTGGACGTCTTGGTTGCTGCTTTCTTTGCTTGATTAATTTGTGTTCTCCATTCTGTGAATAACAATTCTTTGTGAAGCTTATCTATTTGTGGTAGATTAGCTTGTTTTCCCATGTCGAAATTTTCCACTGAATGTGTTCTTCGATTTTCTTTTCAAGTCTTTCACATTCCAATTTCTGAATTGTTATTTGTTGAATCATTATCTTATTGGAATCACAATAAGAATCAATCATGGAAGCTTGTTGACAAAACTATTTTTGTTCTTTCTTTAACATAGTATGTACATCAAGTGCTTCTTTGATGAATAGTTCTAACTATGCTTGACTATGTAATTTAGCCATTGCTTTTTCCAGATGTGCTTGCTTTTCATTAAAGTCTGTCTGAGACTTCAATTTGAGGTTTTCAATATCTTCATGAAATTGAGGTGTGCTTATTTTGATCTGCTCAATGGACTTGGCTTTCTCTTCATTTAGCAACTATTTTAATCCTTGTAATTTGGCTTCATTTTATTTCAACAATATTCTAAGCTCAGTAGCTTTATCAACAGTAGCGGTGGCATATGCCCCTGCATATTGTGATAACTTGGTTAGATGTTCAGTGGGATCATCTGACGAATCCTTCCAAAGTACATCAACTGATTCATCTATTGGTTTTTGAGTTGTTTCATCAATCCTTCTTCTTTTATTCCTTTTAACCACAGCTTTGTAGCTAGGACTGTAGAAAATGTCTAATGACGGAATATCTTCAATTTGCAAAACTATCTGATCTATAGGGTAGGCCGGTATGATTTCTTTTTCATGCACTGCTGGAACTCTTTATAGTGGATTGACAGTTTCAACTATTTTTTGTGAAGGTTCTGGTGTTTGAAAACTTGATTTCTGATGAATATTGGGATTTTATTTTGAAGTCTTTATTGCTTGAGAAAATTCTTCCCATTCATTCATCAGGTCTTTTACTTGAGAGGGCTTGGATTTATCTAACATGCTATGAGTATGTTGAACTGTTTCCGAATTTGATTTTGTCCCATTGTTCTTTGTTTTCTCCATCACTTCTATCTCTTGAAGAATTTGGTCAATTTTTTAATTTGCTTTCTTAGATTTGGATTCCTTAGATTGATCTGAATTATGAGACTGCTAGTGTGATTGACCTAATTCATTTTCAGATATATCTTTCATTTCATCTTCTATAATAACACTTGGAGTGTGTTTTTCATCTTCAATAGTCAATAGATTCAAAGGAACCTTTTCTAGTCTGTTGTTTTTATATGTTTGAAACACTTCAACATCTTCTTGACTTAATTGAATAGAAGCATATTTGATAACATCAGAGAAATTTTCCATGCCTTGGAAGAAATCATCAAATTTATCATCTTCCTTTACAAAAGGCTTCATTTTTAGCTCTGTGATGTAATTTTTAATCACATCGTTGGGATCATATAATCTTCCTGGCACAAATGAAAATTTCAACAACTGAATCTTGGGAACTTCTTTGCATGTATGGCCAATATTAGCCAGAGAAAAGGTGTCGCACTGTAGAGGGAAAGTAGGCCAAATAGCCTTTTTACCATCTTTTAATTTCTTGTGACACCGTTGACAAGATGATATGCTATTTCTTTTGCAAGTAATTTAACTGGAACATAGTAAGGTAAAACATGGGGAGAAGAATAACTCCCAAATACTCTAATATATGTGAAATTTTCCTCAGCAAACCATCTTTCTATGGGAAGAATATCTACATTGGATTCTTCAGAAACCCTTGGGGCCTTTTCGTTGAAAATATTTTGATGCATGGGCAATATGACTTCGTAGCAGATTTTACAGAAGTGCAAGTGGAACTCGGAATCCCAGATTTCTATATGGTAGATATGAATCAGGGTAGGGTTTTTGGTGGTCCATTTCCAACCCATGGTAAGAAAATTATAAGTAAAACAAATTTCGTCCATGACATAAGAAGACATATAAAACGGAGGTATTTCTCTGAGCGAAACACTTCTTTTATTCCTATATTCAGTGATATGCTTGGATAGGTAATTGGATAGAATGTCTGCCCAATTTAGGATAGATGAATTGATGATTGCGTCAATTAGGGGAACCCAATCTCTTGAAAATCTAGTACTATCAGGCTTGGAAAATATTCTACACAACATACCGGCTACATAACAATAAGGGTTAGGAATTTGTGCAATTGGGTACGTACCAGACTTGTCTTGCTTCAATTTCCCTTCATTTTCCTTCCATTCACGGATGACTTTGATAAGATCTGAATGTTTTTCTTTGAAATTCTGCACATACTTATTGTCGTATCTCTGCTGTGGGGCTGGTAGATGATACGTTGCTGCTAAATCCTCTGCTTTGAAAGAACCCATAATCTCTCCTCTCAAATTCTTTAAAATTCTATCTTTAATGTTTAAGTGGTCAATTGACCACTTAACCATGTCTGTATAAGGAAGAATATTTGGTCTCACTGCTATTCTGTGAATGTGCGAGCATGAAACATAAAAAAAGGTTGCATCAGAGGTAGAATCAGTGCCTGTAGCAGAAACTTTTTCTATCACCCTTGGTCCTTCATCTTCGAAGAGTTTGTACATTGCCTCCCATGACGAACTGCCACAGTCTTTGTTGCAAACGATGTCTGAAAATAATGAAGACATATCTACGTCTTCTGTGGATGATGTTTGAGAGATTTCCTTGCCTCTTTTGCTCATTTTGAACTTCTTCAACCAAATAATTGATTTCCTCAGAGCAAAGAGAATTTAACATATAAGGAGTCTCATAAGAGTAAATTAATAATTTAATTCTAATGCATGCAAGAAGATGTCAATCTATCAATCATCTTTCATAATTCCTAATTTAATGTATCACATGGCCTCGCACATAAGATCTATGAATCGTTTTAATCCGTTAAGTTCTTAAATTCTATTTGATATGACATAAGCTTCTTTCACACACTGAATTCATTTAATAAGAAAATCGCAATCATTCCTTATAATATTTCACGATGCTTAATCTTTAAAGGCTACGAAATGCGATCTGCGCAAATCACAAATCGCAACTTTTATAAGATAACGTTTGAATGTATATTATAAGTTGCGCGCAATGCGAATTGCGAAAAACTTAAAGTGGACACGATCACAAAAGGTTTTATATTTTATAGCTTATTTTCTTGTCGGGTCCATGGGTATCACGACTTATATTATTTGTTTCTTAAGGCTTTATTGATTAACTAAAGTGCGATGCGAAAAAGGAAGAATAAAATGATGATTTTGATGTTTTTACAAGGTTTTTAATTATTTACTCGGAAAGGCTTTGAGCTCATTTCGTAGTTCGCATATCTTACATTTTATAATTCTTTTTTAAAATAAGATATGTAATATGCGATGCGCTTTTTAAAGGAAAAAACGTAAATTTTATTTTCTAAGTTTTTTATTTTATTTTAGGAAATTATAAAAAGAATTTCCTATTTATTTTTAAAAGGGTCCATTTTTATAAAAAATAAATGGGGGGGGGGGGTTGTTGTATAGCACAACAGGTTCTTATTGTATAGCACAACAAGTTCTTAACCCTGACTTTAGGGAGATTTTTCCCGCAATAGGGCTTGCTGTTGCATCTGTGGGTGGAAGCATGCAACACAACAATATTCATGCAGAACATAAGTCATCATTGGATACTTGGGATGAGTATACCAGAGGGAGATTTTTCAGGCAAGGTACCAGATGTGTCACATTTTAATTTTTTTGGTTCATAAGTTTATTTCCATGTAACAAAATATGTGAGGAAGAAGATAGAGCCAACAACTAAGTTGGGAATATTTTTGTGGTACACTGATACACCTCACAACTATCGGGTGCACTTTCTAGCACACAAGATGACAATGGCCATAAGATATGTGAAACTCGATGAAGATAAGGGCATACAAATTTCCCTTGAGTGTTATGAAACCAGCTCCAAAAATAGAAGAAAATAGATATCAACGCCTTAGAAATAGCCACTTCGAGGGGGAAACCTCCAACACATTACATAAATGAACAATTCTTGGATGATACAAATGAAAAAACCTCCTCTCTATATATAAGAGTCCATGGGGCCACAATGTAATTCTAGCCGACCTAACAAGAATAATGTAAGGGCACAATAATAACAATATGGGGGTTACAGGGGTACAACAATAACAATAAGGGGGTTACACTAACAACAATAAGGGACTATACTAGTAATATAAGGACCTAACATGCTCCTCTCCTTCAAAAAAGTGTTGTCCTCAACGCTTGAATAGCTTTGGGTGCTTCTGTATAAAAGTCTCATCCTCCCATGTAGAACCTTCAGTGGGTAAGTTCTTCCATTTGATGAGATATCCTGAAATTGATCGATTTCATAGCTGTCGAGTTCTTGTTTCCGTGACTGCTTCAGGTTCCAATATGGTTTTTTATTCCTCATCAAGTTCTGGCAATATTGTTTGAACTGGAAGTTTGTCCCCTATAACCTTTTTTAAGCATGATACATGGAAAACTGGATGCACTTGCGAAGAAGCATGAAGCTCCAATTTGTATGCCATAGTACCGATCTTTTGCAACACCTTGTAAGGACCATAATAATTTGGCGATAATTTATTATCCTTATTAGCTTGCTTAAGGGACATTTGTTTGTATGGCTGTAGCCATAAAAATACCCAGTCCCCACATTAAAACTTCTCTCACTGCGATGTTGATCTTCTTGTTGCTTCATTCGATTTTGTGCCAAATTTACGCTATCCTTTAAGAGTTGGAGAACATCTTGTTGATGCTCGATGTGATCCTCCACTGCTTGAACCCTAGAATTTTCCCTTAAAGAAGATGTGATGGACGGCGGGTGATATAAATAAAGTGCCATAAATGGGGTTATTTTTGTTGCAGTATGGAAGGAAGTGTTATATCACCATTTAGCGAGAGGTAACCACTTGACCCATTTTTCTTGCTTATCAGATTAAAAAAAACGAAGATATCCTTCCAAACATTTATTCACTATCTCTGTTTGACCATCGGATTGAGGATGATGAGATGAGCTATGGGATGTTTGAGCACCCAAACAAGAAAAAAATTCGGGTATACAGTTGAGGAGCTCTTAACTCGAAAAGAAGAACCTCAATATGTGGAGCAGCCACAAGCAGAGGAAGAGAGAGTGGAAGAACCAACTCATGTATAGCCATACAGAGATGGAAGGAAGAGCACCAGATAGGGTGACAAGTTGGTGCTGATGCTAGAGACAATGTGGGAGCACCCACATCACAGCTCAGGAAAATAAGGTCCCCAGAGCGGTACCCTGGATACATGGCTCTTATGAGCGAGAGTGTAGAGATAGAACCATCTTATTTCAAGGATGAAATGCAACAACCAATTTGGGTTGATGCCATGGTTGAGGAGTATGAATCCATTATCAGAAATAGTGCATGGGAAGTTGTCCCAAGACTCGAGGGGAAGTCAGTTGTAGGGTCTAGGTGGATCTACAAGGTGAAGCATGCAACCGATGGGAGTGTGGAGAAAAACAAAGCCAGATTTTTGGCCAAAGGGTTCTCTAAGGTGGAGAGGATTGATTATGATGAGACCTTTGCACCAGTTTCAAGCTACTCATCAGTCAGATCCATCCTTGTACTTTCAATGAATATGGATGGAAGATACATTAGATGGATGTAAAGACAACCTTCCTCAATGGAGTGATTGAGGAATAGGTGTACATTGAGCATATGGAAGGTTTTGAGAGCTTCGAAAGAGATTTGCATGTGTGCAGACTCAAGACAGAACAATATGGGATGAAACAAGAAAATCATTCTTGGTACATCAGTATCGGTAGCTACTTCATCGGGTTAGGCTTTACCAAGAGTGAAGCATGTTATCACAAAATTGTACTTGATTGGCTGCTGATCAGACAACTCTATGTAACTATTTCAAACCAGCTTTTGACTAAATCTTAGCCTCTTCAGTCTGAGAGGGCTCTCTTAAAGGGATTTAATGATATTGGTTAATGATAGTGCTAGATGGCTAACTCTAAAGGATTTGTATCTTGATTTTTATGATTGCAAGTTGAAAGAATGCAGGTTTTCTACCATTGGGCTTCTGGAGTCAACAATCAGTATTTACAGTGGCAAGGTTTCTTGACATGGAAGCTAAGGTAGATAGTGGTCTTTAACAGAGGTAAATAACACATAAAACATAGAGAAACACAGTCATTTCATCACTAAAGGAAGTCAGAGCATAAACATATGATTCTGAGTAATAGAGATGAAATATACTGTAAGTGGTAAACATAAAGATATAGATTAGAAAGACATTAAAATCCCCATGAGAATCTCAGGTCTATCAAGAAGAAGGTCCTCTGTATTACTGATATAAGTCAAATACATAAAAGCTACAATTTAGTGCAAAAAATATCCAACCATTTACTACTTCGATGATTTTCATTTAAATAGAAATTCTTACAACAAGGATGATCTACCTGATGGCTAGATTCATCGAATTCTTCCTATGACACATCACATAACTGAAAAACATACCTTCTAACAAGAAAATGACAACTACACCCTAAAGAAGACATTTCCTAATAGGACTCAAAATCCTATTTACGAGATCAGTCTACCTTATCTTTGAAACAATTAAATGTCAGTTACAAATAAGCATCACATGCTCGAAGGATAGATGATAAGTTCATTACCACCTTTACATATTAAAAACTCTCCTAGACATGTGGAACAAAACCCCATTTTTCAGGAATGCATAGTCCTCATCTTTAACAAGATCTTTGGCTGATGACCTGTCTCCACAATGCTTCCTTCGAGTCATAAATGTTTGATTTTAAGGTCCCTTGACCTGTTGGAGGAGTCCAGCTGTCCAAAACTACCATTAGGATTCTCCAAAACCTTCAAAAGTAGCTCACTACGAAAAAAAGACAGTTTCGTGTAGAAATTTATAAACACAATAATGTATTTCTGGATTCTCCTGATCTAACAAATTAATCTTATGTTAAATACATAATCCTTCCACTTAATTCTTTGTGGAAATTAAATCGCTAATTGCAAAACACATATGAAGAAAAATCAATCGCACATAACAAGATGTTTTACTGGGAAATCTTAAAGCTAAAAAACCCAACTATCATATATTATGTATATCAATGGAACATGTAACAATATCATACAAATCTCAGCTCATAGATCTCTCAGTACAATATACAATCGTCACACACTGTCATACAAAATTTGCATATTTATGCACCAATTCTTGCCTCCTGACAGTCTGCCTCCACTACACAATCCCTGCTGAAGAAGATCCCTGAATGAATTCGACCTTGCCTTGCCTTGACTGCACAATCCTCATAAGAATCTCCAATGTGTGTGTAGATGCATTGAATGCATCACTATAGTCACAACTGATAGTCAAACACACCCTTTCACCTATCTCTTCACTGGGTCTCCACTAGATCTGACATGCAAGTAGTTAACTGCTGTATTTTTTCAGTTGCAAGTAAGACACTACTTGTGAATTAATTAAATAATTAATTCACTCATCTATCACTAGTGTATGTTCAGTTACAACTAGAACAACTGAGTTTAACTCACTGAACTAAGTTAAACTAAATAACAACTCACATAACTACTCTTCCAACTCCGTTACAACTTGCCACAATTAGTTATAACGAATTCCTCCATGCATGAGTCACCAACCACCCTAGGAATTGCGTAATTCCTTCAGCCCACTGATGTGCCACATCTGTTCAATTAAATAAAGTGCTCCAAGAGAACACGTTACTATTTATCGTCTGATTATTATTAAGGGCTAATAATAATCGACATGCATTCTATTTTTAGATTAGAGATCTATAAATAGACTTTGCCCATATTTTAAAAATAGAAATTCATCCAAAGATAGAATTTACTCAACCATCTAGAATCAGCATCCTGCTAATTTTAGAATATGCTAACCATTCTAAAAATAGACATATGCCCAAAAATAGCCTGTGTGGGCCCCACCTAGTTTAGGTGACTGTTTTTCACTAGGATCAAGGAATGATGTTTCTGGATGCCACTTTCACTATTTCTTGTTGCAATCTTCAAAAATCCCCCTCAACAAGAAAGGATTGTCTTTGCATGTGCCCTGCAACTCCATGCATCCGCCCTGCAATAATTGCATGCAACACTTCCAAAACTGAATAGCCTCCAAACAACTGAATCAGTATAATGCATCTGTCATCAAATTCTTCTGACTTCTATTGGTACCAACTGCACATGTCTTCTAGAACCACTGCACTGTTGAAATCTGCACCCATGCACTTTGCACTTGCTGTCAACTTTGATCCACGCTCCAGTATCTGACACTGTCACTTTGATCTGACTGCATCGATCGAACTGATCATGCTACTTTTGCTCTGTCAGCGCCTTGTAGCCAGGTTCAATTCATGTGATCCACACCATCTCAATGAATCTTGCCCAGAAATATCTTCTTAGGATTACTCATGCATGTCGCCCCACCTCTCACCTGGTGGTATAGTCACATGTACTCCCTCTGCCCATCTGGCATGAAATTTCTCTGCATGAGTGGTTTCTCCCACTCCATGATCCTCATCTTGTGGCTGCTCCACATCCTGAGGTTCACTCTTACCTGCATGCAAATCCTGTTCCCTCTCAAGCTTCAATTGCATGTCTTCCTCACACTTCCCAATAGTAGGAAGCTCCGTAGAAATCCCATCTACTTCAAGTCTATAGAGATTCTTAACTCGAATCCCAACCTTCTTGGCTTGCGATGTTGCTTTGTGTCGCAGGAAAATTTTTCCTTCACTAAAGACAACATCATAGCCTCTATCCTCTAACATTGCGATTGAGATTCAATTCTTCTTTAAACCTGTAACATGCACAACATTTTTTAAATGAAAGAGTTTACCTAACGCCCTCTGAAAGGTAATGGTACCAATTCCGGTCGCACTGTATCATCCATCGTCGCCCAACTCAACATGCATCTCGAGATATTTCTCCACCAAGTCACTGAACAATTTCTCATCTCCCGTCATGTGAAAGGAAGCACCACTATCAAAGTACCACCCTGATCCCAATGCACTTGACACCATGCATGTGATCAATGAGAAGTCAAGCTAAAATAGCAAGGCAAGGGCCTCACCAGCTGCAACTCCAGCAACCATCTTGTTCTTCTTCTTATGTGGACAATTTGTGGCAATATGTCCAAACTCGTGACGGTGAAAACACTTCACTTTGGACATGTTGTGCTCCTTGCCATCTTCTCTGGCCTTAGATATATAATGGAATTTATTCCCCTTCTTATTCTTCTCCTTTGTAGCCAAATCACAATCATCTTCATCATCATGCTTTGATGAAGATCCATCCCTGGTGGTCCGCCTTATCTCCTCCTACACTAGATCCGACCACAGTCGCTCCTAATCCGACAGTTTCTCCCATCCATTGATAGAGCCTTGATAACTATGCCAACTCTTCAGAAGGCCAAGGAGAGCCAAGCTCACCAATCCATCATCCAAAACACTGACTCCTACACTCCCAAGCTCATCCCTGCATTGGAAAAACTTTTTCAAGTATAATGGAATAGTGTTCTTCTCCATCTTGATTTTTCTGAGTTTATCCTTCAATGCCAATTTACTATAGTTGCTGCTGCTTCGGAAAAGATCTGTCAAAGCCTTTCACATTCCAAATGGAGTGGATTTCCCATGATGGATTGACACAATATGGTCCTTCACACCTTCCAACAGAATCCTCCTCGCCCTTGCTACTTTCTTTTGCTATGTTTCAAGTACTGTAACATCCGCCGAAGTGGGCTTAGGAAGATCGCTATCGATAAACTCCTTCAAGCCATTATCTTCAAGCAACACCTCCATCTTGTCCTTCCAGGCTATGTAGTTAGAGCTGCCCTCGAGTGCATACTCTGACCATAACCCACTAAAAGCCATTTCAATGTATACTCAACTGTTGCATTAAGAAATTCTTGTAGCAAATTCGAATTGTCCACCAGCACAAAACTCAGCACCGCTTCAATATTGCAATCTCCAGTAAAAAACATTGCTCCGATACCAGGTAGAAATTTATAAACACAATAATGTATTTTTGGATTCTCCTGATCTAATAAATTAATCTTACGTTTATTACAAAATCCTTCCACTTAATTCTTTGTAGAAATTAAATTGCCAATTACAAAACACATATGAAGCAAAATCAATTTCACATAACAAGATGTTTTTCTGGGAAACCTTAAAGCTAAAAAACCCAACTATCATATATTATGTATATCAATGGAACATGTAACAATATCATACAAATCTAAGCTCATAGAGCTCTCAGTACAATATACAATCGTCACACATTGTCATACAAAAATTTGCATATTTATGCACCAATTTCTTGCCTCCTGACAACCTGCCTCCACTACACAATCCCTGCTGAAGAAGATCCCTGAATGAATTTGACCTTGCCTTGCCTTGATTGCACAATCCTCATAAGAATCTCCAATGTGTGTGTAGATGCATTGAATGCATCACTATAGTCACAACTGATAGTCAAACACACCCTTTCACCTATCTCTTCACTAGGTCCCCACTAGATCTGACATGCAAGTAGTTAACTGCTGTATTTTTTCAGTTGCAAGTAAGAAACTACTTGTGAATTAATTAAATAATTATTCCTCTCATCTATCACTAGTGTATGTTCAAGTCTATAAATTATAATAACTACCCTACCCTAGGAATTGCGTAATTCCTTCAGCCCACTGATGTGCCACATCTGTTCACTGAAATAAAGTGCTCCAAGAGAACAAGTTACTGTTTATCGTCTGATTATTATTAAGGGCTAATAATAATCGACATGCATTCTATTTATAGATTAGAGATCTATAAATAGACTTTTCCCATATTTTAAAAATAGAAATTCATCCAAAGACAGAATTTTCTCAACCATCTAGAATCAGCATCCTACTAATTTTAGAATATGCTCACCATTCTAAAAATAGACATACACCTAAAAATAGCCTGTGTGGGCCCCACCTAGTTTAGGTGATTATTTTTCACTAGGATCAAGGAATGATATTTCCGGATGCCACTTTCACTATTTCTTGTTTCAATCTTCAATATTTCGTAGCGAACTTTCGTAGCATTAAGAAAGAAGCTTCTGCACCCAAAAACTCTGCTCTTTTGTTGTTTCATGGTGTCACCCTAGTCATGACACATCATCACCATCATTCTTCTTCCTTGAAAATAGAAAAAAGTAAATTTAGAGGCGAAAGGATTCTACAGAAATTTTTGCAGCGTTTTCCTGGCTTTAAGCCTAGGAAACACTACGAAATTGTGAAAAAGTGTAGAATTTCCAGATTTCAACACTGTCTCCAAAAAGTGTCCTCCAGCTATAAAAAATTGATCTTCATCATGCCATGAACCTTCTAAAATGCATTCAAACTCAACTTAAGACCCTTGTGGTGTTTCCTCTTCATTAATGATCAGTTGAGTAATGGGCTCTTTAACCACAGTCATCTTCAAACCCTTCTTCTCTAGGTCTTCATGCATTAGTTCCACTTGTTCTTGTAGGTATTTTACTTGGTCTTTTAGTGTCCTATTCTTAGACTGTAAGTGTAGGTTCATTTTTCTGATATGTTTCACCTCTCCTCTCAATGGCTTAGTACATTTGATCAACTTTTTTGTGTTGTCCAAGGTCTTAGAGACACTTGTGACTTTATCCTCCCAAATTTCTTTAATTTTCTCAAACTATACCTTCTGAACCTTGTGCTTCCTTTCATCTTTCTTCAAGACTGATATTTCATCATTTTCTAGCTTCAACTACTCCTTAAGGGCTTCAACTTCTGTCTTTTCAGTGATTTTCTCTTTTCCCTTAATTTTCTTGATGACCAGATCTTCTTTTGTAGGTGATGAGAGGTCAATGATTCTTGGTGGTGGAAGAATAGTTTCACTAACCTTCTAAGCCTCTTTACTGATTTCCAAGACTTTTCTAGCAGGTCTTGTCATTGGTTTTCTAGATTAAAACATGAATCCTGCATCTTCAACTAAAAATTCTAACTTTTTAGCTGTTTTGGCTTTCTTGAGCTTCCTTCCTCCCTCGTCTATGTCTTCAGCTTGAGCTATGGGAGTTTATTCAATATCAATAGCATGCAAAATTTCTTCTAAATTACTTTTAGCCACTTTTTGGCTTCTTGCAACCCTCATGCTGCCATGTTTGCTCACTGTTGGCTTTGGTTTTGCAGGTGTAGCTTTGGGTGTATCAACCTTTTGTAAATGCTCTGTCTCCATGATCACTGGCTGAAATTTCTCTGCCAGTGAAGGTGATGGGATATATCTAGGTTTAGGAATCCTTTTAGGAGTGATGGCATCTACTTCAAAACTACTGATGAACAAAAAATATGACCAGTCTTTGCCTAATCTCTTTAGCTCTTCTAATACCAGCAAATTGATCAAACCATGATGAAAGAGTGATGTTTCATTTCCTTCTTTTTTAATTTGGACCTTATCTGACATCTTAGCTATGCTTCTATATAAGTAGAAAGGTAGATCAAGAGACCTCTTACCAACAAAATGTAGCAAAAGCCTAACGTGGTAGGAATAGACCATGTGATATCTCCCTTCACAGGTGAAGTACTTATGAATAATTAGTAGCAACTTTGAGAAGTTGTCTTTCATGTAGCTCCTTGGGATTGCATTTGTGAGATCAATCTCACTATGCTTTGGCTTGATAAATTATTTACAGTCCTACATGGTGAACTTGAAGCCTTTGAACCATTGTTATCCTCCTCTAGGGATTTCTGTTGCTGTTGCAATGACCTCTGGTGTTACTATGAGGTTTAACATCCCCAC
Organism: Pinus albicaulis; assembly: GCA_034641835.2. Taxonomy (NCBI): domain Eukaryota; kingdom Viridiplantae; phylum Streptophyta; class Pinopsida; order Pinales; family Pinaceae; genus Pinus; species Pinus albicaulis. Next base: position 1,269,412,067 of record CM076574.1, on the reverse strand, counting down.
CTTTGAAGCCGTTCCATTGAAACTGACAGCAAACTCCATAGAAACCTGCACATGGAACCCTTGCAATCTTTGACAGAACTGCAAACACCATTTTCTTCTGAAAACTTCTAAGCTAGTTGGCTCATATCTTCATTCAATAAATTCATGTCTCATGGCTCATATTTGAGGTAGTGACCACCTTTGTTGGTCTTCCTCTTTGCAGCCATGGTGATTTTATACCTTCTCTGCCTCGCTTGATTAGTGACAACTGCAACTTTTGAAAATGACAACAACTAGCTTGGCTTGGTGAAACAACTCTCCAGAACTCAGTAGCATGCAAAGATGAAAAAGACTCAATTGGGTAATGTTTTAAAGTTTCGATGACAGCTCATGGCTTAATCATGAATCATGCATACTAAAAACAATAATAATGACCTCAACCATGGCCTGTGTATCTTGATTTAACCCTAACTGACTCAAATGACATCCACCCTAACACTTCTAATCATTGACTGATGCCTTGCACCAAATTTGAAAAGACAAACATAAAAACCTCTTTTCGTAGCATATTTAGTTCATTTCCTGGCAGTTTCATAGTGAAAACTGCCTTTTTACAGTGAAAATCGCTATGAAAACAAGAAAAACTAGCTAAAGTGACCTTTTCGAATTCAAAAGCTTGGGAAAAGAAATATGTCAGAAAATGATGACTGCTGGGACATGATATGACTTGAATGGGGGTGGGTTTGGACCTTAGGATAGTTTAACATGAAAAATTAAAAATTTTCCTTTACTAACTTGTGACAAATGGACTCTATGACCATACCTTTGACAAATCAACTTCTAATACTATGTCAAATGATGTTTCATTTTTTTTAGTGATAAAAAAGAAGATGTGAAAATTTACTATATTGTGGTAGAAAGTAAAATTTTGATCATTATACTTTATGTCAATGATTTGATACTGACAGGTTATGAGTAGCTCATCAAGTCTTGCAAATAGGATCTTGCAAGAGAATTTGAGATGGACATGGGGCTCTTGCACTATTTCCTAGGATTGGAAATTTGGAAAAGAGATGGGGAGTTATTTTTATCTCAGGGAAATTATGCTAACGAGATTATGAAGAAGTTCCACATGGAGGGCATCAAACCCATGGAGACTCCTATAGAAGGAAACTAGAGGAAGGAGGATGATACTTCACGCAAAGTAGTAGATGCTACCATCTATAGGCAGCTTGTGGGTTCACTCATGTATTTGGTGAACACACGACCAGACATATGCTCTTTAGTTAACCAGCTTAGTCAAGCTATGGCTAAGCCTACCGAGCTCTTTTGGAAGGTAGGAAAGCATGTGTTGAGATACCTAAGAGGAAATTTAGATTTTGGGCTATGGTACAGACGAAAAAAGGGAGTGAAGCTTCAAGGATTCACAAAGGTAGATTAGGAAGGAAGTCCATCCGATAGGAAGAGCACATTAGGGGGAATCTTCAACATTGGATCAATAACAATTTCTTGGTACAACAAGAACTAAGATCAATTGCACTCAGTTTAGCAAAGACAGAGTACATGGTGGCCATTCAAGTAGCATGTGAGGCCATCTGGATGAGGAAGATATTTGTTGGTTTTTTTGGTAGAGAGATGGATACAACGATGATTTATTGTGATGACCAAAGTTGCATCAAACTCTCGGTTAATCCAGTTTTTCATGACAAATCCAAGCATATTGATATCCGGTATCACCATCTCAGAGATTATGTGTAGAGGTAGATTATGTCATTAGAGTGCATTCCCATGGAGGAGTAGGATGCATACATCTTAATGAAGGCATTTTCAAGAGGAAAATTCGAGTTCCAAAGAGGCAAGACCAAGGTAGCAGACATTCCCTTTCTTGTTGAGAGGGAGTGTTGAAACTGGAAAAAAGAAGAGGCTTCTAATTAAATTTTCCCTTAATTAAATTAGAAGGAAATTGTAATTCCACATCACATGACATATTGTACGAGTTAACTGAGTCATGAAATATTAGTTAGCTCAGTTAATTCAAGTTGGGGGTCAAATTAAAGGCATGTAGAGTTCACTCTAAGTTTTAGGGGGTCCAGTTGTAGTTTATTTGGAGTTGTAATTGTTTAACTTAATTATTTGAGTTAAAATCAGTTTAACTAGTTCTAGTTGTTAGATGAGCTAGTGAGAGGTCCAATGAATTAAATATGATTTAATTCACATGCAATGATCAATAATATAACTGATAATTCACTCTAAATAATTGTTTCATGTTAGTTCTAGGGAAGGCCCAGTTGATATTCAAGTTAAAGGGAAGTAGACCATCAATTATATAGTTAGAAAATTGTATAGTTCATGCATGAGGTCATCAGGATGCCATGCTTGTATTGCACAATCAATTAGTTGGAATTTCCTAATTAATAGGGTATCAATTCCCTCAGGAATGTGGGAGAAAGGCTGGTCAGACAAGGGTAAGAAATTGGTGAAGTATTCGAATAGACTTGCTGGGATTAGAGTGAGACAATCAGAGATAGTGAAGAGAGCTCTCAAGCTTGAAAGAAGCATTGCATTGTTTCATATTCTTGAATTGATGCAATATACAATTAGTGGGATTTTTAGCTGAAGCTTTCGCAGATACATATTTGTGTTATGCGATTGAAATTCTTTCTCTTTATTGTTCATTTGGTTCTGCGATCACAATTGGTTTCCACAATTTGTAGAATAGATTCAAGTATTTTTTTTTTAGCATATTACAAGATCAATTGAATCTATGTGGATTTTATACATCTAGCTGTTGATATTGTTGTAATCCTCTTGCACTTTCCTTAGTTTCCTTTACCTTATTTCTCCAAAATCCAAGTATGCCACACTCCTCCAAGAGTGCTCTAAGAAATATTTTTGTGTCCAAGAGTATGAGAGAGAGAGATATAGCTCCAAGCTAAAACTGGGAAAAAACTATGAACTAATCCTCATCAGCTTTTTTATTAATGAGGCCTCTATTTTCTTCATTTTCCATTATTTTCCTTCATTTTCCTCTTCCCATGCAACTTGTGACCTTTCACCTTCCTTTTCTCCTATTTTCCATTATTTTCATAAATAAAGGCCACTTTTCCTTTCCAAATCCTTTGCCATTGCATTTTCCAATTTCCATAGCCATTTATTAATCACAGGTGATCCCTATCACAATTTTTTTTCCCAACATTCAACTTGGAATACGTGACCCATGACCATGGTATTATTTTGAATTTATTAACTTTATTACATGAATTTTTAACCCAAGGTTTTTTACATAGTACACCAAAGAGTACAAGTGTAACTTGATGATAATAAAGGAAAGTGTAAAGCAATACATGGCGAGCTTTGAGTTGCTTCTAATTTTCAAGTGGAAGATCAAGTTTATCTTCAACAAAGAGTGTAATATTCCCAATTAGCCATGAGCTAGTTGGAATATTAATTTTTGTTTTTGCTTCCTTGTTTGATGAATAAGAGGGTATGGAGACCCATAAATATCCTTAATGGGAATAAAATCACTGCTAATGTGGAAGGAGGATATATTAGTAGCCTAATTAAGCACCCTTGTGTGTGAAAAGGGGTTGGAGCACATAGACTGGGTCAACCTTGACCAAATCAACAACGTTGTCATGGAGGAGTGGCATTCATTATGGGACAATGCAATTTCGGAGGGAGACTCCATGCATGGGAGTAGTGCCTTTAATGATTGGGGCCAAGGGTGAGGAATCTCACCACTTATATAAGGAAGAGGATGGCAGCCATGGATGATTATGTTTATGTATTTGATATTTCATATTTATGGTCTGTTTAGACTTGTTGCTCTCTTCAACTGTTTAGCTAAGATTGCAGTGTTGTTTAGCATAGGGTGTTCCTGAGCGGGAATCCCACATTTATCCTTGAGGGGCCTCTAAGGAAGAGAATTTTCACTATATTCCACATTCAGGCATTAGACCAAAGCTTCAGTCTTGTGGTACAACGCAGTTTCTATTGAGAGATGTGCTGAGTTGTAGGTTGTAGCAGTGGAGAATACATTCAGGTGATTTCTGATCTGTTTTTTAGTGGAGGAAGGTTTCCTTCCATTGGGAGGCTAGTGAGGAAGGCCCTTGAGCCTTATTGTAGCATTTTTTATCAGGCTACACTATCATTTTCCCGTACAATGCAGTTTCTGTCTTGGACTGCGTTATTTTAGGGAGGAGTTGCAGGGGTGATTTCAGTACACCATTTAGAGAGGAGGTTTTCTAGTGAAGGGATAAACCTTTCATCTAGAGAATAAATTGGAGGAGGCTACATTTTTTTTCATATCATATCAGCCACAAATTTCCAACTGCATTTTTGCAGTGAATCTTCATCCTGAGGGCTTTGGTTCATAACTTGTGTATTGGTGTATTTCGGAAAACCCTCTTGGGTTTTTTTTGGAGGTTTTATAGAGCCTTGATATTCATTGTACACTATCTATGAGGCATATATCAGCCATTTATCTTTTTTATGCTCATTTTCTGTAGCAGTGCTTCTATGATTGCGTTGTAGCAATTTTCCGACAGTTTGATATAATAGCAACGCCTCATTGTGAGGGATTTATCTATTGGAGGCTTGTTGTATCTTGTTATATGCTTTGTGTCCCATTATATTATACATGTTTTCTGTTTTTATGATCAATAAGAAGGCTCCATATTGGTCTCTCACATTTATGCATTGACCTACACTGCTATTTCCATGTTTATGCACTATATTTCTGAATTTCCCATTTGGGAATATTGCAGTGGCATCATAGCATAATCTTGGCTCAGCCTGTGCATCTTAAGCCAATACGTCATCAGAATAAGGATATCCCCTCAAAGATAGAGAGAAGAGGTATCTTAGAAGAAGAATCTGGAATGACTATATAGATGACAAGGAAGACAAGGGTAAAACCCCTTTATGAGAAGGAGATGAGGAGGAGTATCCAAAGCTCATTCTTCGAACTATGAAAGACATTACTAGATAAATAAAGGATATGAGGATGGATAAACATAAGGAATCCCATAAAGGGTTTCTACATGGTGAAGGCCCCGACATTTCTCATCATTGGAGTGATCAACCAGTGAAGCAGTAGCAGGTTTCCCAACGGTCTACAATGCCTACATTCTTAGCAGTGGGAAATGGAGGGTTTCAAGAACAATAAACTCTTGAATACTATTTCATAAAGTATGAGTCTCAATCTCAGAGATTCAAGGATCATTTTATTTTTCAAGAATTTTGTTAAAACAAGGATAATAGGAGACCCCGGTATCACAACAGAGGTGAAGGATTCATACAAACTTATGATCTACACCGAACTATGGGCAGATTTTTCTTACCCAAATTTGATGGGTCATAAAAATGCACTGCCAAATCATGGGTAGAGAAGCTAGAAATCTACTTCTAGCTGAACCAAGTACCGGAGGTGGAGGCCATCAAGATAGCAGAGCTTCACCTTGAGGGTGAGGCACATGATTGGTGGTTTCATGGCTTGTATACATTGGGTCATGCCAATGTGACTACATATTCAGAGTTAATAAGGAGGTTGGTGGAGAGGTTTGATTGAAGAGACACGGAGGCACCTTTCATCTTTCATGGGGCTAGCAAAGCTCAAACAATTAGGTAATCTAGAAACTTATATTTCTAAATTTCTAATTTTTTTTGTTATGGTTCCTGATTTATCTGTAGCAAGAAGGGTTTATATGTTTATTGATGGGTTAGAAGAACCTCTTCACGGGCTGGTTAAATCTACCAAGCACACTACCCTTCAAGATGCCATTGAGAGGGCTAGAGATCTACAAGATGCCTTGCCAAAATCAAAGGCAACATTTCAGCGAAAGCCCACTTTTCCATCCAAGTGAAAAGATGAGAAGGATCCTTTTTCAAAGGAGAGACAAAATAAAGTATCTCTTAGTGATGATGTACGAAGAGATTTGAGGAGAAGGAAGCTTGGCTTCACATGCCAAGAATCACGGGCACTTGGACATAGATGTGCAGAAGGAAAGGCACACTATATAGAGGTGTTTTCAAATGATGAGGAAGAGGAAGAAGAGGAATCAGAAGGAGGTCACAACACTGGCATAGTAGGAGAGGATCCATCACCACCAGGAGGTGGGAATGGAGCATTTTCTCCTATTGGAGGGGCCCTTGGATCATTGAGAAGAGTACCCAAGTACTTGACCTTGAGGGTTTAAGGTTCCATCTTAGGTCAGAGGCTTTCAATTTTGATTGACAGTGGGGCTACCCACAACTTTATTGATTCCAAACTAGTGCAGAGGAGGGCAATACCCACTGATGATTTTGAGGGATTTTCTATTTTGGTCCCATGAGATATAACTATGCAGTGCATGCATTATGTTCCATATTTCGCTGTCACCATGGGGACATATACATTGACTAATCACTTCTTTGTGGTTGACATACCTGACACCAATGTGATATTGGGTGTGTAATGGTTAATTACTTTGGGGAAGGTCACCACAGATTCAGAGACTTTGCAGATGGAATGGGTGGATAGAAAAAGTGGAAAAAATCAGATGATTAAGGGCATGCACACATATCCTTCAAAAACAACTTCCACACAAAAAAAAATTATGGATTTGCACAATGGAAGCAAGGACCTAACAGTCCCATCTATTATGCACATGAATTTTTCCCATGAGACATTACTGTTTTGTGGCAAACCACTTGGGAGGCCACCTGATCAGGAGTTAGTGAGGAATGTCTCATATCATGGTGCACCACTCATAGATCTAGGAGGGGTGGGAGAATTGGGGGGTCATGGTACAACGCTGAGAGTCTTCGGTAGACTCAAGGAGGAGGGAGACATTCTCCTAATGTTAGGTCCCTATATTACTAGTATAGTCCCTTATTGTTGTTAGTGTAACCCCCTTATTGTTATTATTGTACCCCTGTAACCCCCATATTTTTATTATTGTGCCCTTAAATTATTATTGTTAGATCGGCTAGGTTTACATTGTGACCCCATGGACTCCTATATATAGAAAGGAGGTTTTGTAATTGTATCATCCGAGAATTGTTCATTCATGTAATGTATTGGAGGTTTCCCCCTCAAAGTGGCTTATTTATAAGGCTTTGATATCTCTTTTCTTCTATTTTTGGAGCTGGTTTCACAACATTTGGTATCAGAGCTTTGGATTCTAGGGTTTCGCTGCTCCAAACATACCATCGTGGAATTTTTGCTACAACTTTTTTCTACGAAGTTTCAAAATCTGAAAATTTTAGAGTACGAATTTGAATTCCTGAAGAACATCATCGGAAAATTTCAGTGCTAGGTTCACACTATTTTCGGAGATATGATCTATGGAAGGTAGGGCTTTTTGCAGGCTCCTGAATTTCACTTGAAAAGGTCATTGCAGAATTTTCGCTATAACTTTTTTTCTACGAAGCTTCACAAGCTGAAAGTTTTAGAGTGCAAAGCAAAAATCTTGAGGAACATCTTCGTAAATTTTCAGAGCTTGGTTCATAATATTTTTGGAGATATGATCTGTGGAAATTAGGTCGTTTTCAAGCTCCCGAATTTCATCTCAAAGAGGTGATCGTGGGAAAAGCTTCATAACTCTCTCTCTAAACATCGGATTGGAATTCTGTAAGAAGTGACGAGAAGTACACAGACTGTAATTTCCTTTCTATAAATTTTAGAGCCAAAGGAGAAAACAGTGACACGTGGCAAGTCGTACAAGTTCACTCTACTGAACCAGTCCATAATTAGGTCATTGTGGGAGATTGGACATAACTTTGCCTCAAGGAATCCAAATCAAGTCAGACCTATGGCATTTGAAAGAAGCTTCAGAGGAATACTATAGGGCTAAATTTTAGATATTGAGGATCTGCAAGTATAGAGATAATTCAATTTCAATATCGAGCTCCTCAAAAGCAAGTAAAAGGTGTGTATTTTTTTTTCTTTTCCGAATTGCATAAGTCTTGTTTGAAGAATCAAGTTGAATTGATTCCAAGGGAATATTGTAGAATAGATATCAGTATTGGATTCTAAAATTACCCCTAGAAAGAATTCAACACCCATTAAGCCTTTATAAGGCTCTACTATGACTCATGAAGACGAAGAATGGTAACATGCCATATCAAAATTACAAGAGCAAGTGCAACAAATTTCACTCTCGCAAAGAGCAACAAAAAATGATATGGAAGTTTTGAAGAAAGGCATGGAATCTAAGATGGATGGTTTGAAGAATGGCATGGAAGCTAAGATGGATGGCATGGAAGCTGGCATGGAATCTAAGATGGATGACATGGAAGCTAAGATCGATGTGAAAATGGAAAACATGAAGAATGGTCTAAAAGAAGACATGGAAGGTTTGAAAAAGTTGATACAAGAAATTTTTCCTAATGGTGAAAATATAGCAGAGGAAACTCATTATGATAACAAAATAAATGTTAATCATGATTTCATAAAATCTAATGTTGGCGGGAAGAACCACCATATTCCAAAAATGGATATGAGGAAGTTTGATGGAAAGGATCCTATAACATGGATACTACATATGGAGCAATATTTTGATCTCCATAATTTTCAAACACATAAAAGGCACGATTGCGCAACTTTACATTTAGAACAAAATACATTTGCAGGAAGAATAATGGCTTTTTCCTCAGAAACAATTTTCACTTGGTCACTTACGGAGGAAATGATAGCACATTATGAGGATACAAAAAGCAACACCTTCTTTAGCCAATTGATAAATCTCAAACAAAAGGGTCCAGTGGTGGAGCACGTTGAGGACTTCCAAAAATTGAATATAAGAGTAACTGATATTTCAGAGGAACACAAGATTTATGTCTTCATAGGGACTTTAAAGGATAACATCCAACATGAAGTTCGCATTTGGGAACCTGATTCATTGGAAAAGGCATTCAGGTTGGCAAGAAAAATTGAATGTAAAATTATGGAAACAAGGAAGCCTACCAATCACATATATAAAGATGGAAGTGTTGCTACTCCTAGACTTCCACAACCTACAAGGTTGACACCACAACAATTGGAAGAAAAAAGAGAAAAAGGGTTTTGCTACAGTTGTGATAGAAAATACACTAAAGGTCATAAGTGTGCTGAGAAGAAATTATTTTACATAGATTGTGAGGAGGAAGAAAAAAATGAAAAAAAATCTTAAAAAGAAGAGGATATACACCAGGAACCAGCCCTAGAAGAGGAAGAAATGAGTCCAACCATATCGTGTAATGCATTGGTAGGAATTACCACTCCTCAAACTCTCAAGATAGAAGGACATATCAAGAAGAAAAAGGTAATAGTCTTGATTGATTCAGGTAGTACCCATAATTTTATTCATTGTAAGGTAGCCAAGGAATTGAATTGTTTCCTATACCCAGCACCAGAATGTCAAGTGATGGTTGCAAATGGAGGAACTATAAATTGCTCTGGAAAATGCCATAATATCAAGCTAACCATGGGTGAATATGTATTGAATAGTCCAATGCTTTCCATTCCTATGGGAGGTGTTGATGTTGTACTAGGAGTACAATGGTTACAATCTTTGGGGACGGTAGCTTTTAATTTTCAAGAACTTTTCTTGAATTTTTTTTTAGAAGGAAAGGAAGTCGAATTATAGGGTATTGCAGGGAAGCTGGGAAAGATAATAAGGTCTAACGTCATGACAAAGCTTCTAAAGAAAGAACAACGAGGCATAATTGCACAATTACGCTCACTAGAAGTTCCAACATCAAAATCATCTATTTTTGCAGATCTCCAAAAAGTCTTGGACAATCATTCCAAGGTTTTTGAAACTCCAAAAGGACTCCCACCTATTCATGATCATGATCATGCTATTCATTTGATTCCAGGAAGTGTTCCTCCAAACATAAGGCCTTATAGATATCCTTATGTCCAAAAGAGCGAAATTGAACGTATGATTGCAGAAATGTTAGAGGCAGGTATAATTCAACCTAGTCAAAGTTCTTTCTCTGCTCCTGTAGTATTGGTACATAAGAAGGATGGATCATGGCACATGTGTCCAGATTATAGGGAGCTCAATAAGCTCACAATTAAAGATAAATTTCCCATTCCTGTGATTGATGAATTATTGGATGAATTACATGGAGCAATTTATTTTACCAAGTTGGATCTTCGTTCGGGATATCATCAAATTAGAATGAAGACTGAAGATATTCCAAAAACAGCATTTCGAACTCATGAGGGTCATTATGAATTTTTGGTCATGCCTTTTGGCCTTACCAATGCACCTTCTACATTTCAAGGTTGATGAATTCCATTTTCAAACCCTTCCTTAGAAAATTTGTGCTAGTATTTTTTGATGATATACTAATCTACAATAGGTCTTGGAAGGATCACGTTCAACATGTTGACAGGGTGCTCAAACTATTGCAGGAGAAACAATTATATGAAAAAAAATCCAAATGTTTCTTTGGAGTACAAGAGGTGGAATATCTGGGTCATATTGTATCTCACGAGAGTGTTAAGGTAGACCCTAAAAAAATTAAAGCCATTAAGGAATGGAAAGTCCCCACAACCATAAAGCAGTTGCAAGGATTTCTTGGGGGTAACAGGGTATTATCGTAAGGTTGTTAAGAATTATGGGAGAATAGCAGCACCTCTAACAACATTATTGAAGAAAAATGCATTTTCATGGACTCCTGAAGCAACTAAGGCCTTTGAACATCTTAAAGAGGCAATGTGCCTAGCATCGATCTTAGCTACGCCAGACTTCACAAACACCTTTATTGTGGAATGTGATGCCTCAGGAAATGGAATTGGTTTTGTTTTAATACAGGAAGGAAGACCCATTGCTTTTGAAAGTCGTACAATCAAAGGAAAGTATTTATAGAAACCTATTTATGAGAAGGAAATGTTAGCAATAATGCATGCACTAAAGAAATGGCGAACTTACGTAATGGGAAGACACTTCAAGGTAAAAACTGATCATGATAGTCTTAAACACTTTTTGGAACAAAGAATATATTCAGAAGAGTAACAAAAATGGGTCACAAAGATGTTGGGTTATGACTTTGAAATAAGCTACAAAAAAGGGAAGCTAAATGTTGTTGCAGATGCACTCTCAAGAAAGAATGAAGAGGTGGAAGCATTGCATTGTTCCATTTATATTATCCAATCAGATTGGATAACCGAAGCAAGATATGAATGGAAGAAGGATGAATAAGTGTGGACACTCATTCAAAAGTCGCAGCAAGATACTAGTACATATGATACATTTAGTTGGAAAAATGATTCCTTATGGTACAAAGATCGCTTATATCTTTGTAAGAATTCCCAACTAAAACAAAAGATTCTTTTGGAATTGCACACTTCTCCTTTAGGAGGACACTCAAGATTTTTGAAAACTTACCACAGGGTGAAGAAAGAGTTTTTTTGGGATGGCCTTAAATCTGATATTCAAAAATTTGTGGCGGAATGTTTGGTTTTCCAGCAGAATAAAGTTGAGACAATTAAGACCCCTGGACTTCTACAACCTTTATCCATTCCAAGTCAACGTTGGGAGGAGATTTCAATGGATTTTATCACAGGTTTACCTAAGTCTGAAGGAAAGAGTGTCATCATGGTGGTAGTTGATAGACTTACCGAGTATGCACACTTTTGTGCATTATCTCATCCATTTACAACAAGTACATTTGCTACTACATTTATGGACACTGTTAGCGCTCGAATCTGCCTTAGGCTGAAAGAAGGAGAGGTTCAAGGCAACATCAAACCAAGCTCAGCCTCGTAGCTAGCCCTACGAGGACAGAAGAGGGCTCTCTCCAGTCAATCTTGATAAAATGAGCAATAAGGTGCGAGATGACTTAAAATGGGAACTGATTTTAGGCTAGTAAATAGATAAGAAAGAAGTATTTTGATAAATGATTAGGTTTTCTGGGCTGTATGGGACTAAGGACAGCATTGAGCAGAGAGATTTAATCAAAGGTACAGAGTATTTCATAAGGCTAGATAGGTATGAGGTTTTAGAAATCAAGTTGAAATTAAATGGGGTGATAAGACTGTTTAAGATAGCTGAAAAGGGCATTAATGTATGAATCCTTTTCAGGCAGAAGAAAACACAGAACATGAACACTTTTCCAAGGCAGAGACACAATTGAATTCTACCTCTCTTACTTAAAAGCATTCAACAAGAAATGATTACGAATGAACTGCAAAACATTACAAGACACATATGACACAGAAAGAAAAACACATGGCAGAACTCATACCGCAAGAATCTCATGAATCAGAGCTGTACCATTCGATTATTTCTCTGTCAAAACTGTACAGTGAAGTGCTCTGTTATTCCTCTCCCACTGTTTCCCAGAACTCTTCCCCACAAATGATCACAATTCAATAAATAAAACAAAACAGTGTTTGCCCTAAGATCGATGAAAAATAGGGAGCTGTTACATCAATAACCATGAAAATAGGAAAAGTCTGCTCTAAAAAAGGAGTAGCATTACATTTGTTTGTTGATGAGCAATTAGAATGCGGAAACTGTAATGTAGAGCCTCTGACATCGTAACTGAAAACCAAAATAGGCAATCGAACCTATCTTTCTGCCACGGTGGATATCCTTTGTTTAGATTTAGCATTGACTTTATTATTGATTCAGGGCTTTGAAGGTACCGGATGTAGAAATTCATGATCGGTGAAGACAAATACAAAAAAGGAGCAAGGCATTCCATAGAAAATTTCAACAGATTCTGGATCATCCCTTGCAGGATAGTAAACTTTCAAATCCTTTCACATATTGATTCTCAAAATTTTACACAATCTATGAGTTTGTTGTTCCTTTGGTTGCATCATCATCTTCTTCATCCAAAACAATTAATCTAGTAACCCTTTCTTTGTTTGACCCTGTTGAGTGAGAGATACAACTTCCTTTATTTTTCCAATGTTTACGTGCCTGCAGTCTATTTGTTCTCCAAGCAAAGCAGAGAATCTGCGTTGTTCTGGTATCTGATTGCTAAGAAAATTCCCATGAATAATTGCACGTAGCTCTCAGAACATTACTGTAAACTGTATACAAGGACTCTTTTCCCTTTGGATAAGCAGTCAACAATTCTAGAGGGTAGATATGCATCTTTAGGCGATGCCTTTGAGCTAGTACTAGACAAGTTCATCCTCATTTAAACATTATAACAGTGCCGTTGATTTTAACTAAGGAATATGCAATCTTCCCTTCCTGGATGAAGGCAGAAAGCGATATATAACTCAGATTTCTTCTCTTGATGACATAACGTAATATCCTTTGTACTAGCACGGAGGCCAACTCTAGAAAACACAAACTTCTTCACTCTTTTCTACTTGTTAGCCTGAATCCAACCGATTATTGTTCTTTCCAACTGAGACTCTGAAGTTCAGATGGTGCTAGATTGGTACAATGCTAATGTTCTTTGCAAGCATGTTATATTGTCAATACTACCTGTGTATTCGAGATAAAAATGTCAAACATCCTGCTGCCTATGAAAGTAAAATCAATAACATGTACGAGGGAGAGACATCCAGTTATTGAGGTACATTGAGATGAAATTCAATCTGCAAGCGGTGATGTAACAAAATTTTCCCCATTAAGCCCTTTTCCATATCTACTTGTAATTCTCTCCGAGGAAGAGCTGCTAAAAATCCATTGATAAATGCTTTGCAAGAGGTGTTTTGAAGATTTGCATCTGTGGTAACACTAAAATTTTCAACTATAACCCCAGAACTACCCATATTACGAAATTTTAACAAAGGAGATCGTCTTGGAGCAAGAGTTGTCGATTTTGAAGATTTGAGAGGCAGTTTTTATTTTTTCGGGCCTGAAGACTGAGTGCGCCGCGCGCAAACCCAGTGCATCACGCCTCCTGGGTGCGCCGCGCCCACACAAAAATGCACTGCAAAAACTTGCCCAGTGCACCGCGCGCTCCTTTTTATGCGCCGCGTTCAAAATGTCAGCACAGTTCCGACCATCTTAGATTTTCAGGTACAGATATGTAAAAGCCAATTTGATAGGCACCAGTGAAGTCACGATGCGTTGAGATATATGCGGCTTGGCCCATGTATGCCAAAATTAGGGCAAGGTAGACTAGGGAAGTACAAGAAATCTTGCTTGATAACTATGAGAAGTGCCCGAGGTCTGCAAAAATTGCCTCTGAACCAGTGATGCACAATAGAATGCCTCCCAAGGACATCCAACCTCCTTGTTGTGTCTTTTTCAAAAATTTGTACATGTAATATGGAGAGAGTGCCCAATGTACATGTGGATTCCAACAAATAATATTATAGAGGCCAATCGCTTTGATGCATAGTAGCCAAGTCAAAACCATTGGTGCAAACATAAAACCCACCCAATGTGTTCCATGGTGTTGTAGTGCAAATAAGCCTATGATTGTAATATAAATTGAGCTCTTTAACTGATTTTGACCGGCGAGCATCATGAACAGTCATCATGACACTCTGGATAGTGTGGCTACCTATGCATTTGACAATGCTTTTGTTGTCAGTGAACTTGGTCTCAGATTTCAGATTGTCCAACTTCATTCCTGTATAAGGCACTTCTGGACAGCTACAAGCCACACATGGTTCACTTTCAAGATAATAACCATCAAACTCCACCAAACTGCTGAGCGTGTTGTATATTCTACAATTAGGATGATTTGCTAAGAGTTCATTTTGTGAATGGAGCGTATCATAAAACAAATTTGACAATTTCTTCTTCAAAACAGAGTTTTGAAGAAGAAATATCTTTGAGCATTTTTTATGATGACAATCCTGAAATGAAAACTTATTGAAGCTCCCTTCTGGCCTGCAGGTGTTATTCGACATGTTTGAAGTCTAAAATGACTCTTTTTTGGACCACAGTAACATCAATGACTGCAAATGATGAGAAATGAACTTTGGAGAATTTGACTCTGACAAAGGACTGACAGGACCGAGTCTAACATTGGCTCCAATGGGGATGGCAGCTGCCGCTTCTTGGAGGTGCCAAGAACTGCAGATCTTTGGGAGAGCAGACAGTGCCTCCATTCATTGGGCAATGGAATCATTATTTCGAAGAAACGACAAAAGACTGATGACTTAATTTATTTGACTGGAACTTGATTAAAACTTGACTCAAACCGACTCGATGGAAAACTGAAATGACTTGAAAAAACTGACTCAACAGACCAAACACAAATGAATCATGACTGACTTAAAACAAGAATTTACAAAGCTTTTGGAAAAAAGGCAGCAGTCCATCAAGACTTGAAATCATGATGATAACCGCCTGCATACTGATGAAATATGTACAATTATGTATAATGGGCCTTCCAATGTAACAAATCAAGCAGATGCCTTCTTGATTGATTCTCCTGATCAGATCTCCTGGTCAACAATACAAACTGATAACTGGGCATCCAAAAACATATTTGACCATGATCACCTTCATCACTGAACACTGCAATAAACACCTTCTCAGCTAACTACAACAGATTGGCCATTGGATCCTGAAAAACATGAAGATTTACCTCATGCTGAAAGAACAAGGTGTCCTTTTTACCTGCTTCTGATCTTTCTTCATCATGTACTTCAGTAAAAATATGTTCCTGGGCTTCAAAAAACTCTGAACAGGTAGATGAGCAGATCTCCTCTTGTAAAAACATTTCAACACATGAAACATATGAAGAAGAATCTGAAA
This sequence comes from Pinus albicaulis, assembly GCA_034641835.2. NCBI lineage: Eukaryota > Viridiplantae > Streptophyta > Pinopsida > Pinales > Pinaceae > Pinus > Pinus albicaulis. The sequence goes on along the minus strand of CM076574.1, from coordinate 1,269,396,432 downwards.
GGCAGTCTTGAATGTTCTTTTTTTTTGTAGCCTGAATATAATGTAGGTCATCTTCATATGATATCACAACCAAATTATCATGTTCCTTATTACATTCATCAATCATAAGAAAAGAAACTTCAGCTGATTCCTGATGCTCAAACATGATATCTCTATCATCTACCCTAAATTCATCCAAAGGAACTGTTTCACTTACTTGAATGAAGATCTCATCTTGTTTTTCATGAACTGATTGGATTACCTCCTCATGCAGGCTGTGTTCTAATGAACTGAAAAAATTTGAATCCATACCTCTTTTTTCTTCTTTCCAGATGACTTCAACAGCAAAATTCTCTTTCATTGGATTTAGCACAAGGTGTTCTTGGTCATCACAATCTGAATGTAGATCTGAAATAGCTGACTGGACATTATCACAATCTGCAATCTGCATGATGTCTTCTTCTGTGGACAGATCTGAAATGAGACTCTCTCTTTCTTCATCTTTAACCATATGGAAAACTTCAACCTGCTGATCTTCATAAGTGTCCTCTAAGTTTTCTGTGGGCTACTGAAATGGATTCTCATACAATGCTTCTATGATTTCTTCGTCCATCAATTCATTATTTCCATAACCATTCTCAAGATCTTTAATGAAATTGTGAACATGGCTACAACAGTTCTGAACTAAATTCAAAGATGGATATGATTCTTTATATCTTTCAAAGAATATCATATGAAAATCATTTAAACAATAAATAGACGCAGATGGCAAACTTTCATACCAGGATCGGGCTTCATCTTCCAGAGAAGCCATACACATTTTCATCAAACAGTCTTTAGGAAAATTGATCTTAAATTTATGGACATGAATGTGAAATTTCACCAGATGAAGAGCAGCGTCATTACCTTTCACATTTTTGAACATAGGCAAATTTTGAAGCCAATCCACCTTGGGCATCTTATTCGGAAAACCTGGGATGTGATCTCGGCTCATGGGAGCGTATCTTGTGATTCGGTCCATCTTGAAAATCTGACAGCTACTGATCTCCCTGCAGTGAAGTCACCATGAAGGATTGATTGTCTGGATCTTTCAGTGAATGAAGTCGCCGGGTGAATGATTTCAGCCTTGCGGTGTCTGACTACTGTCCACCATCAGCAATCGGATCTGAACTTTGTTATCCTTTACCAGGGAAGACTTCCCCAGTATGGTCGCCACTATGTTAGCGCTCGAATCTGCCTTAGGCTGAAAGAAGGCGAGGTTCAAGGCAACATCAAACCAAGCTCAACCTCGTAGCTAGCCCTACGAGGACAGGAGAGGGCTCTCCAGTAAATCTCGATAAAATGAGCAATAGGGTGCGAGATGACTTAAAATGGGAACTGATTTTAGGCTAGTAAATGGATAGGAAAGAGGTAATTTAATGAATGTTTGAATATTTTGGGCTGTAGGGGATAAAGGATAGCATGAAGCAGAGAGATTTAATCAAAGGCACAGAGTATTTCATAAGGCGAGATAGGCATGAGGTTCAACATTCAAATTGAAATTAAATGGGGTGAAAATACTGTTTAAGATAGCTGAAAAGGGCATTAATGTATGAATCCTTTTCAGGCAGAAGAAAACACAGAACATGAACACTTTTCCAAGGCAGAGCAACAATTGAATTCTACCTCTCTTACTTAAAAGTGTTCAACAGGAAATGAGTACGAATGAACTGCAAAACATTACAAGACACATATGACACAGAAAGAAGAACACATGCCAGAACTCATACCGCAAGAATCTCATGAATCAGAGTTGTACCATTCGATTATTTCTCTGTCAAAACTGTATAGTGAAGCGCTCTGTTATTCCTCTCCCACTATTTCCCAGAACTCCTTTTACAAATGATCACAATTCAATAAATACAACAGAACATCGTTTCCCCTAAAGATCGATGAAAAATAGGGAGCTGTTACATCAATAACCATGAAAATAGGAAAAGTCTGCTCTAAAAAAGGAGTAGCATTACATTTGTTTGTTGATGAGCAATTAGAATGCGGAAACTGTAATGTAGAGCCTCTGACATCGTAACTGAAAACCAAAATAGGCAATCGAACCTATCTTTCTGCCACGGTGGATATCCTTTGTTTAGATTTAGCATTGACTTTATTATTGATTCAGGGCTTTGAAGGTACCGGATGTAGAAATTCATGATCGGTGAAGACAAATACAAAAAAGGAGCAAGGCATTCCATAGAAAATTTCAACAGATTCTGGATCATCCCTTGCAGGATAGTAAACTTTCAAATCCTTTCACATATTGATTCTCAAAATTTTACACAATCTATGAGTTTGTTGTTCCTTTGGTTGCATCATCATCTTCTTCATCCAAAACAATTAATCTAGTAACCCTTTCTTTGTTTGACCCTGTTGAGTGAGAGATACAACTTCCTTTATTTTTCCAATGTTTACGTGCCTGCAGTCTATTTGTTCTCCAAGCAAAGCAGAGAATCTGCGTTGTTCTGGTATCTGATTGCTAAGAAAATTCCCATGAATAATTGCACGTAGCTCTCAGAACATTACTGTAAACTGTATACAAGGACTCTTTTCCCTTTGGATAAGCAGTCAACAATTCTAGAGGACTGAACAACCATCTTGACTGCGATGCCTTTGAGCTAGTACTGGACAAGTTCATCCTCATTTAAACATTATAACATTGCCGTTGATTTTAAACTAAGAAATATGCAATCTTCCCTTCTTGGATGAAGGCAGAAAGCAATATATAACTTAGATTTCTTCTCTTGATGACATAACGTAATATCCTTGGTACTAGCACAGAGGCCAACTCTAGAAAACACAAACTTCTTCACTCTTTGCTACTTGTCAGCCTGAATCCAACCGATTATTGTTCTTTCCAACTGAGACTTTGAAGTTCAGATGGTGCTATATTGTTACAATGCTAATGTTCTTTGCAAGCATGTTATATTGTCAATACTACCAGCTGTGTGTCAGATAAAAATGTCAAACATCCTGCTGCTATGAAAGTAAAATCAATAACATGTATAGAGAGACATCCAGATTATTGAGCTGTGAGATGAAATTCAATCTGCAAGCGGTGATGTAACGAAATTTTCCCCATTAAGCCCTTTTCCATATCTACTTGTAATTCTCTCCGAGGAAGAGCTGCTAAAAATCCATTGATAAATGCTTTGCAAGAGGTGTTTTGAAGATTTGCATCTGTGGTAACACTAAAATTTTCAACTATAACCCCAGAACTACCCATATTACGAAATTTTAACAAAGGAGATCGTCTTGGAGCAAGAGTTGTCGATTTTGAAGATTTGAGAGGCAGTTTTTATTTTTTCGGGCCTGAAGACTGAGTGCGCCGCGCGCAAACCCAGTGCATCACGCCTCCTGGGTGCGCCGCGCCCACACAAAAATGCACTGCAAAAACTTGCCCAGTGCACCGCGCGCTCCTTTTTATGCGCCGCGTTCAAAATGTCAGCACAGTTCCGACCATCTTAGATTTTCAGGTACAGATATGTAAAAGCCAATTTGATAGGCACCAGTGAAGTCACGATGCGTTGAGATATATGCGGCTTGGCCCATGTATGCCAAAATTAGGGCAAGGTAGACTAGGGAAGTACAAGCAATCTTGCTTGATAACTATGAGAAGTGCCCGAGGTCTGCAAAAATTGCCTCTGAACCAGTGATGCACAATAGAATGCCTCCCAAGGACATCCAACCTCCTTGTTGTGTCTTTTTCAAAAATTTGTACATGTAATATGGAGAGAGTGCCCAATGTACATGTGGATTCCAACAAATAATATTATAGAGGCCAATCGCTTTGATGCATAGTAGCCAAGTCAAAACCATTGGTGCAAACATAAAACCCACCCAATGTGTTCCATGGTGTTGTAGTGCAAATAAGCCTATGATTGTAATATAAATTGAGCTCTTTAACTGATTTTGACCGGCGAGCATCATGAACAGTCATCATGACACTCTGGATAGTGTGGCTACCTATGCATTTGACAATGCTTTTGTTGTCAGTGAACTTGGTCTCAGATTTCAGATTGTCCAACTTCATTCTTGTATAAGGCGCTTCTGGACAGCTACAAGCCACACATGGTTCACTTTCAAGATAATAACCATCAAACTCCACCAGACTGCTGAGCGTGTTGTATATTCGACAATTAGGATGATTTTCCAAGAGTTCATTTTGTGAATGGAGCGTATCATAAAACAAATTTGACAATTTCTTCTTCAAAACAGAGTTTTGAAGAAGAAATATCTTTGAGCATTTTTGACGATGACAATCTTGAAATAGAAACTTACTGAACCTCCTTAAACTCAACGGTGTTATTCGACATGTTTGAAGTACGGAAATGACTCTTTTTTGGACCACGAGTAACATCAATATTTGCAAATGACGAGAAATGAACTTTGGAGAATTTGACTCTAACAAAGAATCGACGGACCGAGACCTACTTGAGAGACAATTCATTAGCTACATGGAAACCCAAAGATTATTGTGAGCGACAGAGATCCCATTTTTACTGGAAATTTTTGGACGAAGTTATTTTCTTGTTTGGGTACTCAGCTAGCTCATCGCTCATCTTATCATCCTCAATCTGATGGTCAAACTGAGATAGTGAATAAATGTTTGGAATGATATCTTTGTTGTTTTTTATCTTATAAACAAACATAATGGGTCAAGCGGTTACCTCTCCTTGAATGGTGATATAACACTTCCTTCCATACTGCCGGAAAAATGACCCCATTTATGCCACTTTATGGATATCATCCACCATCTATCACATCATCTTTAAGAGAAAATTTTAAGGTTCAAGCAGTGGAAGATCACATCGAGCATCAACGAGAAGTTCTCCAACTCTTAAAGGATAACCTGAATTTGGCACAAAATCGAATGAAACAACAGGCATATCAACATCACAGCGAGAGAAGTTTTGATGTAGGAGACTAGGTATTTTTATGGCTACAACCATACAAACAAATGTCCCTCAAGCAAGCTAATAAGGATAATAAATTATCGCCAAAGTACTATGGTCCTTACGAGGTGTTGCAAAAGATTGGTACTATGGCATGCAAATTGGAGCTTCCTTCTTCTTCGCGAGTGCATCCAGTTTCCCCCTTATTTCCTTTTCCAAAAATTTAGTGCTCTTCCAAAATTCCATACAAACACGACGAAAAAGCACATCACCTTCAGGCTTTAGTGATCGCAACTCCAAAAACTGTGACTAATTGATCAATTTCAGAGTATCTCATCGAGTGGAAGAACTCACCCACTGAAGATTCTACATGGGAGGATGAGAATTTTATACAAAATCACCCAAAGCTACTCAAGCATTGAGGACAACACTTTTTTGAAGGAGAGGGGCATGTTAGGTCCCTATATTACTAGTATACTGCCTTATTGTTGTTAGTGTAACCCGCTTATTGTTATTATTGTACCCTTTTAACCGCCATATTGTTATTATTGTTCCCTTAAATTATTATTTTTAGGTCAGCTAGGATTACATTGTGGCCCCGCTAGGATTACATTATGGCCCCATGGACTCGTATATATAGAAAGGAGGTTTGTAAATTGTATCATCCAAGAATTGTTCATTCATGTAATGTATTGGAGGTTTCCCCCTCGAAGTGACTTATTTATAAGGCGTTGATATCTCTCTCTTTTCTTCTATTTTTGGAGTTGGTTTCATAAGTGTGCTGAGAAGAAATTATTTTACATAGATTGTGAAGAGGACGAAAATGAACAAGAAGAGGATATACACCAGGAACCAACCCAAGAAGAGGAAGAAATGAGTCCGACCATATCATGTAATGCATTGGCAGGAATTACCACTCCTCAAAATCTCAAGATAGAAGGACATATCAAGAAGAAAAGGTAATAGTGTTGATTGATTCAGGTAGTACCCATAATTTTATTCATTGTAAGGTAGCCAAGGAATTGAATTGTTTCCTATACCCAGCACCAAAATTTCAAGTTATGGTTGCAAATGGAGGAACTATAAATTGCTCTAGAAAATACCATAATATAAAGCTAACCATGGGGGAATATGTATTGAATAGTCCAATGCTTTCCATTCCTATGGGAGGTGCTGATGTTGTACTAGGAGTACAATGGTTACAATCGTTGGGGACGGTAGCTTTTAATTTTCAATAACTTTTCATGATTTTTTTTTCAGAAGGAAAGGAAGTCGAATTACGAGGTATTGCAGGGAAGCTGGGAAAGATAATAAGCTCTAATGTCATGAAAAAGATTCTAAAGAAATAATAACAAGGAGATCATATCACATGGTTATCATCAGTATTTTAAACTCGAGTCGAAGGCCCTAAGGTCCTCATGGTCTGCTACCATAAGTAATTTCAGTCAGTAGTCAAGTTAGTTTTCGAGTCAAAGTAATTTTCTGCTTTAGTTAGTCATTTTAGTTTATCGAAGTTATTTCACTTTCTAGTTTTGACTCCATTTCCCAATGGATGAGGCTACCTGATATACGGTTTCCTTGAAACCTCCTGAAGGATCTACCATCCCTAGCTGGAGCCAATGTTAGTGTCTAATTTTCAGTGATAAAAAATACTCTTTTCAGATTTACTCGGTATTGGTCCTAGGTCAAAATTTCATGTTTCAAGTCAGTTTTCAAATAAAATTTTGTTCACTGAATATGTCTAGGTATAAAATTCTGCTCCCTACACCCCATTCATGGTAATTATGATATTAGAGTTCATCTCATCCTTTTTCTCATTTAGGGTATAAGGTCATTTACCACACTTTCATCTAGGTTAGAGTCTAGGTCTCATTTGTTTTGCCACCATAAGAGTCAATTTATGTCATGAAAGGAGGAGAATAGAATTTAATTTTCACCATACAATACATTTGCATAGGGATGTAGCAAAGATAGGGAAATAAGTGAAGGAAATTTGTCTTTCATCAAATAAAGTGTGATTCTTCATTAAAGTGTTTCAAAAAGGAGACATTTCTTCAAAAAGTTTGTGATTTCACCAGAAGAAAAAAAAAGTGATTTTATGCTGTTATAAAAGGGAAAAAAGAGACTTATTCAACTCATTTTATCTTTTTATGGTCGATAGATCTCCTATATTCTCACCATCATACTCCACAACTACCAAGGGTTAAAGAAAAAGCAAGAAATTTGTGCCAATTTACTGCACTACACTTTTGGTTTGCTACGCTACGTTTATTGCATGCACTACGCTTTTGGTGTTTGAGTTCAAAATAAGTCATTCAATATTGAAAACAACGGCACAAGGGCTCACACATATCCTAAACAGTAAGTGGACACCATTCCTACCCCTTTCAAGTCAAATTTCATCAACAAATGAGTGGTTTTCTTCATCAGGTCATCTCCATTATGTTTTTTGTGGTTGTCATCTTTTGCTTGTTTCAGCTAATAAAACCATAATCTAACCATATACAACCTTCATAAAACATCCATACATAATAAATTAACACTCTCTATCACTCACAATTCCTTTCAATCAATCTCATCAAAACCCTAATTTTCACTACATTTTGGTAGAAAGCTAGGAAATTCCCGCGTTTAGATATTTTGGAAACTTTTCTCATACCCATTTCTAGAAAATTCACTTGCATCCTATTACCAACTCATTGCCCTACCTCCTCAATTTTTTGTGTATTTTTCCCTAGCTCATTTCTACCTCATTTCTTCCCCTAAAGTGACCCTACCACTATCCTCTGTTTTCTTAATTCTACACCTCCCCTACCCATTTCATCAAGCTAGGGTTTCATCTTGTTAAAAAAAACCATGGAGGAAGAAAAGAATATTCATAAGGGAGGCCACAATTCTAGGTTTGAACCATCTACCTTGCAAGAAATCAATGCCTCTCCTTTTTCCAAGAGATGTTTTGAAAACAATGGTTGTTTGAGGTTTTGTGAGAGGATCAACGAGGTGGGCTGTCAAGCTCAATTGACAAGCCTTTTTGCCACTAGCTTCAGAAAATACAAGGCCATAATAATAGGAATTGAGTATACCATATTAGAATATGTCATTGCTTTAGCAATAGGTATCTCGAACCATGGAGAAATTTGGTTCAAAGGGATGGAATTGGACCTTGAAAACTACAAAATGTTCTTGAAACCTATTTGAGAAGATGCTCCTCAACATATCTTCCCTTTCAGGAATTTACTTGATAAATATTCCCCTTTGATGAAGTTAATTATGAAATATTTTACATGTGAAGGGAGATTTTCAAGGTTGTACCAGTATCATGTCAGGTTATTAATGCACTTCACTGCTAATCAATCACTCAACTTGCCCAACTATTTGTTCTAGAGTTTGGTTAAGATGACTGAAAAGGTACAGAGCAAAGGTAAAAATCATCACCCCACTTTATTTCATCATGGCTTGGTCAAGCTTATTATTTTACATCATCTTTCAGAAATCAATATGTCTTGGGAAAAATTCATGGAGAAATTTGCATCGGCACCTACTATTAGCCCACCCATCATCCATATCACATCATCAGCACCAGCACAACAAAAAGAGGTTGGATCTTCAAGTAGGCAAGAAGAGATATCAAAGGGGCCTATGGTTGAGATTACTCAAATCTATGAGAAAGGAAAGAGGATGGTTTTATATCCCAAGACAATCAAAGGAGTAATTGCACCTAATGCCATAGGTGAAAAAAGACAAACAATATGTCAACCACCTAGCCATGATATTGAGCCACTCATGCATGAGGATGAGTCACCAGTGCATAAGCATGAAGAAAAATTGCCCATGGAAGTTGAAATGACAGAGTAGGTAAAGGAAAAGAAAACTAAAGAGATCATAAGGGATAAAGATGTTGAGATAGCAGAATTGAGGGACAACCTCTCAAAGGAAAACTTCTTGATTACCTTTCTACAACAAGAGAATATGCAGCTAAAGGTTAAACAAATCCTCCAAAGAAAAGCAAAGGAAAACCCTGAGAAAAATAAGGGTAAAAGGAAAGGAAGTGGTGGATATTGAGCAGCCAGAAGACACAGAGATTGAAGCAAAGCCTTTGAGGCAAAGAATAAGAGGGTTAATTAAACAAAAAGAGCAAGAAAGAGAGCCATCTCCACCACCAACTCAGTTACTTTTGATGAGTTGATAGCTACCAAAATTGAACAAGATAAAGAGTTGTGGCTTGATAGGGTAAATATTCATCTTGAGAAGTTTTTGAAGAAGGTAGAGAGAGATAACAATCCCCAGAGGCATATGACAAGGCACTATTTCACAAGGAATCAAATTGTAATATTCCTTTTTGGAAATTTCGGGAAAAAGGTCCTCAAGGATGTTGTATAAGGAAGCCAATGTAAAAATAAGCTGAAGGGGGACTTAGATCCCTTAGTTAACACACCATACATTACACTTCCAGAAGTAGACCTCAAAGAAATAACTCTAGGAGGGTTATTTAGATCTCCTTCTCTTCGATATCTTGAAAAAGTGCTCAAAGAGTGAGCTACAGCAACATATGAGCATAATCATGAAACTCTGCAAAACTGTACATATCAATATATGGAATATAATATAGACATCATGTTCATTAATAAATCAGCTACAATATACAGAAATATGTTGAGGGACAAGCCACTCAAGCTACAAGAATGAATCTCCAATGATCAAACTATGAAGTACATGAGTTGCTGCAACTGCACAAAATGCCGGAAAGCAGTGAAAGCGCTGCCTATTTTAGATTAGTTGCTGCTATAGATGCATAAACATGAAATATGGCTGAAATATACAAGAAATTCCCAAGGATAGAAGAATGGGCTCCAATACAAGATTTCTAGCCAATCTAGAAGAGATTGCTAGAAATGCCGGAAAATGTACAATGTGACAATCTGACTTGTCACTGCAACTATGTAAAAATATAAAATAAGGCTGTAGCAGATAATAAATGATGATGACCTCATTTTATAGTGTATCTAAGCAAAAGGCTGATCCTTTTACTCAGAAAAAACTCCTCCTGATGAGCTCAAATGACCCTCCCAGCAACTGCTGGCCAAAATAACGCAGATCAAGTTGGAAACTGCACTGTGAGGGAAGATGGATGGTTGGCCTAATGCCAATGATATGAAAATAAGCCAGGGAGTCCTCCTCACTGATACTCCAATGAATAGCTGAGCTCTCCACTGAAAATAAGTCAAGGAACAACTCAAGATATCCTCTATTGCTGCACCCAACAACACAAAATTATCCTGCTCCAGGAATAACGGTGTGACTGAAGGAGCTAGCTTTGGCCAAATGCTGGAATGAGGAAATTCAACTCTAGAACCTCTCATTCCCTAAGGATGAGGTAGGTATTCCTGACCGGGAACACCCTAGTACTATGTAGCACTGCACTCTTGCTAAACAGCAAGAGGAGTGAAGTCTCAACAGACTAAGCCAAAATAATAATCAAGTATAAAGAACAATGGCTCTCCTCCTCTCCTTATATAGCAAGTGCTCCTCTCCACCATGGGTCCCATCCACATGTGATTTCCAACTCATGCATGTGATCCTCCTCTAAAACTGTGCAGTCCATCAAGGAGATACATTGTATCTAGACAGTGCATGTGGACTTGGTCAAAATGTCTAGATCAAGCATGATCCAGTCCTGTTCACACCGTGTGGTGCTCAATTTAGCTACTTTATTCTTTCTCCTTTCACATGAGGAGTGTTTATTCTTCCTTCTCAAGGATTATGGGGCCTCCTTACCCATTTTATTTAATTAAATAAAATACTTCTAACTATAATTTTCCTTTTAGCTTGAGGCTAAAAATTGGGAACATTACACAAATCGCCAAGGTGAGGGTGAAAAACTTGAGAAAGAAGCTAAAAGAAACCCTGATGAATATTATGGTGAAGGAAAATTTGGATCTACTTGTTGAGGCCTCTTTAGCTATTTATCCCATCATCCCACAACATCATAGAAAATTTTTTGGAGGTTTTTGAGCAATTTTTTCATTTTTGGTGATATTTTCAAAATTCTGGAAATTTGCCTTTAGCAGAAGCGTAACGCAGAGGCACGACGATTTTTCTTAGAGCACTTAAAATGAGGAAAATATACATGGATGGATGGATCTTCACCTGTACATCATAGATATGACATTATCTTGACATGTCACCCTCCCATTTTGAAGAAAAATGCAAAAAACATCACTTTTTTCATGCTTCTTCCTCCTTTTTTACCTCTGCGCGACGCTTCTAGAGTGAGGTTGGGAGAGTCAATTTTTAAAGGCCTTATAGTGGGTAGTTTCTTAGTTTTGAGGGTGAATTGGAAATAATACACATAGGGCTAGCTAGACTAAATTACATATTGGCAAATGGACACTTAAACTTATTCAAAATCAACTCCAAATTGGTGCGACGCTTCTGTTGGGAGGCACGACACTTCTGTCATTGGATTCACTTGGAAAATTGTCAACTCATAAAATATCCAAAATTCAAGGTTTAGCTGTCCCATGAGGTGTATTTTGGGTGGAAGAGGTTTTTTTTTGCCTCTCTGTGGGGGAATGATGTAATTAATCCAAGAGACATGAACTCCTACTTATTAGCTAAATTTGAGGAAGTGGTTTCTAACTTCCCTATATTCTAGGTAATGACCCATGAAATACATTTATGATGTTTTTTAGAGCAGATTTCAACCCAATGAGGTGGCATGAACTCTATTTTCTATATGTAGTCCAACCCAAGTCATTATATAGGCTGGATAGTTTTTATTTGAAGTGTGGAGCTATTGTACACACTTTTTTCAGTGAAATCAAAGACATGTTACAACTATAATCTTGGGACTCTAGTCGTATGCTTATGAGCATTTTTTTTTTCTCTATTGCCTCATCAAGTTGAATGTTATGTTCTCTTTCCATCACATGTATGATTTTGTATGTTAATCTTATGAGTCTATGAACAAAAATCTTTCTTTCCATGTTCTGTTTGATAAGTTTTCCATGAATGTGTCTACTCTTTTGATGATTGAATTCATTTAACATACTCATTCTGAATCTCTCTCTTTTCAAACCCTATACACAATGACAAATTAAGTATGTTCCTAAGTTTACCTACCTGGACTCATCCTTGTCTCTGCAACTTAACCTTTGAAATCATACGTAAAACCTAGACCTAGTTCCTTGATTGTCATTCCTATCCAGCAAAAACTCAAAACAAAAAAAAAAACCCTAATTTTCTGAGCATCATAAATAGCCTAAGAAAATTACATATCCAGTCATCTCATTGGTTGTAAAAGTGACATTGAGAGATCCCTCTCTGGTTTTGGTAGGGCTAGCTACGAGACCTAAAGGTTGGTTTCAGGTCACCTCCTTCAGTTCCATTCTTAGCCTTGGGAAACCGGGGGGTGTGATAACACTAGGGGCAACACTAGAATTAAAGGCACCTTAAAACATGAGCACACCTAGGTTGGTAGAATTGAATTTTCATCTAAAATAGGTGCTTGAAAAAGGATACATTAGGCCAAGTGTATTGCCATGGGGTGTGTCGGTGTTGTTTTTGAAGAAGAAGGATGATACTCTCAGATTATGCATTGAATATAGGCAGTTGAACAAAGTGACCATCAGTAACAAGTATTCATTGCCAAGGATTGATGACCTGTTTGATCATTTGAAGGGAGCTGTGGTGTTCTCTAAGATCGAATTGAGACCAGGTTACCATCAGGTACGCATCAAAGAAGAGGAGATCTACAAGACCACATTTAGGAACAGGTTTGGGAATTACGAGTTTGTTGTAGTTCCATTCAATTTTACTAATGCTCCAACAACATTTATGTGTTTGATGAACAATTTTTTGCGTCCTTATTTGGACAATTTTTTTATTGTGTTCATTGATGAAATATCGATATATTTTAAAAATGAGGAATAGTATGCCTATAATTTTGCAACTGTGTTGAGATTGTTGAGAGATCATTAGTTGTATGCTAAGCTAAGTAAATGCAGTTCCTTTCAGAATAAGGTACATTAATTGGGACATGTTGTCTCCAAGAAGGGAATTGTAGTAGATCTAGAAAAGATAAGGGCCATCATGGAGTGGGTAGCTCCTAGGAATGTAGATGAGGTGAGATCCTTCATGGGGTTTTTTTATCCACGATAACACTTAGAAATAGTTTTTGAGTCAATTTGGTTAAGTTTGTTAGGGTTTTAATTTTTTCTTCAAAATAATCACATCTACAAAGGTTATTTTTTTCATAAATTAGTTTGTGTGGTTACTATGAACTTTAGTAGGGTGTCATCATAAAGTGAAAATAAAAAATTCCAAGTGTCTTAGGCTCATTTTTTCTAGATTAGAAATATTATAGTTCAACACACTTTCGTAGAAAATCTAGTTATAAAAGCCCGAGGATTTCTATGAAAGTTTCTAACACTTCTGTAGAAAATTTTCCTTCCCCAACACTGTTTTTGCTACAAAAGTCTATTTTTCTGTTAACGGTAGGGAAACGGTACGAAAATTTAAAAATGTTTATGGTTAGAGGTTATTGAGTCATGATTATCTTTTCGTCCTTATCTACCATTCGCAAAATGCATAGCTGCATACTCATTCCGTTTTCTTTCCACGTTTGAATTTCTTTGCTATCACAAGCTCAGTCTCATCTCCTTATGAGTTGCTCTTGTTGTCTATAGTTTCAGGCTCTATTGTCTTGTGGGTTGGTTAGCTGTCTTTAGGAAAAGGTTTGTTGGTGTCAAGAGCTAGTCCGTTGAATTTAGGATATTTTCAGCCATCAAAGAAGCAGCTCACTGCATGTTGAAGCCATGACATCTTAGAGGAAGAAATATAAAGGAGGATATACCAAAGCAACTTTAATTTTATAATAAGGTTGCAAATGAATCTAGAAAAATATTAAAGAGAACATTGGCTTTGCATAGAATGATGAAGCACATATGCAAGAGGAACATGATGGTCACAAGTAGACAAGAGAAGGTTGCAGGGGCAAGTCAGTTCCTTAGAGAATCAAATTGAAATGATTAAGGTGGAGCTTGCAAAAAGAAATCTTAAAATCATTGTTGAAGTAGATGACACTCCATGAACATGGTAATATCATAAAATTTTCCTTATACTGTGGAAAATTAGTATTTTTAGTTATATATAGGATTTTATAGGTTACTAGAAGCGTTTTGGAGGTTAAAAAATATTGAAAGGACAAAATCTCAGAAAACTAGGTAGTTTCGTAGCAACTCTCCATACTAAAGGCAAAAAATTGCTACGAATTTGTTGTAGCTTTCAATGGAGAAAAATACAATTTTAAATATCAGCAATGGAAGTTCTCAAAGCATGTGTCTAGCTTATAAACATTAGATAAAACCCTAGAACTTTCATAAAGATCAAATTATTTGCAGAAACATGTTTTTGGCATTTGCTACCAAAGTTTGTTACCAAACTGCAGGCCTATGGGAGAGACTGGGAACCCATAGTTGCTTGGAGGCCTTGGAAAGGGAGTGACTGGGGCTCTAAGTTAGGAAAAAGGTGAGTTTTCACAGGGGTTGGATACCTGTATGGGTTAGTTTCCTCCTGGAGGTCCTATGGCACTTGAGGGAAGTCAATAAGGTCTTGTTTTGTCGACTCCATTTCCTTAAAATTCATCTAGGAGGTTGAGTCATATCATAGTGACACTTAGCTTTTGTTTACCCTGGGAAAGAAGGTGAAAGTGGGTAAACGTGGGAGGAGGTGTTAAATGGTGGTATTAGAGCATGGTTTCGCTCTCTTTGGGTTGTATCTGATACCACATAGTGGCTTCAGAGTGTGGTTTCTCTCTCTTTGGGTAGGTCTGATGTTGTCAAGGTTATGGTTTTCATGCATAGCATCATGGTATACAATTGGTATGGTCATGCATGATTTTGTTATGATTTTATGTTAATTACATGGAAATTATTATGATTATACATGTACATGCTAATGTGGACCGATCTTGCAGATGAGATAAGGCTCCCTTGAACATCACTAAAGTACATATTTTATTTTGGTATCTGTTTGGTTTATCTGACATGTTATACTTTTAGGAAGAAGAGAATCAAAGATGACAAGAAAAATGGTAGACTACAGTTCCCGTGACTCTCCCTACAGATCAGTTGGGAAACCAGAAGAAGAGTATTCTCCTAGTATAGTGGATACACTAAGGAGCTTAAGGGAAGAGATCAAAAGTTGAAAATCAGACAACGATAGGTTGGTTGAGGCTCATGAAAGACTTGAAATGGCTCAAGAGAAGCAGGTAGAGGTTAATGCAACAATCCTTTAGAGCTTGTCAGAGTTACAGAATCAGGGATAGTTGAGAATTAGTCAAGAGCAGGGAGAGAAAAAAAATGGATCCTATGGTAGCATATGTACGTCTGGATATAGATTGGATAAAGGGGACACAGTTAGAGGTGAAATATCACTGGATACACCTGATAGGAAAGATGGTATGTATGAGAATCATTCTAGTTCCTCATCAAGGAGACATAATCACAGTCATCACTGTCATCATCCTTATAGGAGGCGGGAGTATTTGATTGAATATTTCAAGAAAGTGAAGCCTCCTAAATTTGATGGAGAGATGAAGAAGCCAGAAGATGTAGAGGCATGGTTACTTGGAATGAAAAAATTCTCTAGATTGCATAACTATTCAGAAAACATGAAAGCAAAGATATCCACCTTCAATTTGAAATGGAAAACATATATCTGGTGGGAAAATGTGAAGAATGTCAAGGGAATTCGGGAGGAATACTTGATTTTGGATGACTTCGAGAGGATCTTCAAGAATAAGTATCTATTAGAGAGGTATTATGATGATAGAGCTAAGGAGTTTTATGAGCTACAAATGGGTTTTATGATAGATGATAAGTATGATAGCAGATTCTCGGAGCTATTGGGGTATGTTCCATATCTCAAGGAGGAAAAGGCTAAGATCCAAAGATTCTTCAGTGGATTACCAACAACATATGGATATCATATTAAGTTTGATGAGCCTAGATCACCAGAGGAAGAATCTGTGAATTGAATTTTTATGAGCAGTCAAAGCAAAAAGCTAAGCCTAGACATGACTTGAAGAGAAATGAGAAGGTAAAAGGAAAATGTCCATCGAAGTAGAGGAGACCTCAAGATATAGGTGAGAAATAAATTTTTTCTCCTGACAAGAAGTTCAGTGTAGTTGATAAGGGACATGTATCACAACCCAGAGAGCAATAGACTAAAGATGATAGTAGAGCACCGTTGCAATGTTGGATATGTGGCAAATATCATTGTAAGAAGGATCTTACATTGTACCAGGGAGGTAGGCCTAATATATATAATGCTCAAGCATCAAAAATAGTTGGGGATGTTTGTCATAGTATTCTGCGGATTTATGCAATTATGGACAATAGGTAGGCAGATAAACATACATCTATCATTGATATGGACGGTATGCTTTGTGATCAAGTTATTTATATTTTGATTGATCCTGGATCTAATTATAGGTATGTTATTCATGACCTAGTGGATAAGTGTGGCTTGAGAAAATATGTGCATGTAGAGCCCTAATTGGTGCAGTTGGATACAGGTACAAAGAAGAGAGTTCATCATTGGGTAAGATCTTGTGAATTTCAGTTGAGTGGTATGTCTACAACATCAAATTTGAATGTACTGCCATTGGGATCATATAATATGATTTTGGGTGTGGATTGGTTGTATCTTCACAGGACCAAAGTAGATTGGTATGACAAGGCTATTGAGTGTTTGGATGATAATGGAGAGAAGAGAATTTTGCAGAGAAAGAAGAAGCCTACATCAGTGAGGATGGTCACAGATATGCAGGCTAAGAGTAGTTTCAGGAAAGGGTGTGTGGTTCTTGCAGTTAATATTTCCAGTGACAAGGGTAAAGATGTCGTGGATGCAGAAATATTCAAGAGGTACCTTGTATTGTAGTAGTTTTGGGATGTGTTTCCAGCAGAGATTCCAGAGTTTCCTTTGCACAGGGATGTAGAATTTTCTATTGAGTTGGTACAAGGGAAAGCACCAGCATCAAAGGAACCTTATAGGATGAGCACACCAAAATTAGTAGAGTTTAAGTTACAGTTGAATGAAATTCTTGATAAACGATACATTAGGCCAAGTGTATCTCCTTGGGGTGAACTAGTCTTGTTCGTGAAGAAGAAGGATGGTACTCTTAGATTGTGCATTGATTATAGGAAGCTAAATAAAGTGACGATCAAGAAAAGGTACCGATTGCCGAGGATTGACGACTTGTTTGACAAGTTGAAAGGAGAAACAATGTTCTCAAAGATAGGTTTGTGATTTGAGGATATCCTCAGGTACACATCAAAGAAGAGGACATCTAAAATACTGTCTTCAAGACTAGGTATGGGCATTATGAGTTTGTTATAGTTTCATTCGGTTTGAATAATGCTCTAACTACTTTTATGTGTTTGATGAATAATGTGTTGCATCCTTATCTAGACAAGTTTGTTATTGTATTCATTGATGACATCTCGGTATATTCTAATATTGAGGAAGAGCATGTTGATTATTTAGCAGCAATGATGAGATTGCTAAGAGAGCATCAATTGTATGCTAAGCTTAGCCAGTGTAGTTTCTTCCAGAAAAAAGTACACTACTTGGTACATGTTGTTTCCAAGAATGGCATAGCAGTAGATAATTCATGGGCTTAGCAGGTTACTATAGGAAGTTCATCAGTAAATTCTCATGCATTTCATATCCTATTATATAATTGTAAGGAAAGGTAATTTTGAATGGAAAGAGGAGTGTGCAACCAATTTTGAGCATTTGAAGCAATTGTTGAAAAAAATTCTCTAGTGTTAAATATTTCAGATCCGGATAAACAATTCGTAGTGTGTATAGATGCTTGCAAGAGAGGGATTGGTGGAGTCCTTATGTATGAGGGACAGGCGATATGTTATGAGTCCAAGAAACTGAATGAGAATGAGAATAACTGTGTGACTCATGATCTTTATTTGGAAGCTATTATTCATGCCTTGAAGATGTGGATACATTATCTTCTTGATAGGAGGTTTGTGTTGATGAGTGATCATAGTGGGTTGAGTTATTTGTTTGATTAACCGAATTTGAATGCCAAACAAGCTAGTTGGTTGGCTACCCTTAGTGAGTTTGAATTTTAAAATAGATACACTAAGGGGAAGGAGAATATAGTTGCAGATGCTCTCTGTAGGAAAGTATAGTTGAACCATGTTACAACAGTGAGCTCATATGGGATAGATTCACAAGATCAGATATTACAGGCAAGGAAACACGATGATCGGTACAAGGAGCTTATGTATAGGCTACAACATCGTAGAGGTGATCAAGATGTGGATTATCATCTTATAGAAGATGGCTTGGTGAGATTAGGGACAAGATTTGTGTGCCAGATGATAGTGAAATCAAGAAGCTTATCTTGAGGGAGTTCCATGTAAAACCATATTTAGGTCACCCAAATTATTACAAGATGTTGAAAACAGTAAAGAAGTTCTATTACTGTCTGAATATGAAGAAGGAAGTGGCAGAGTTTGTGGCGAGATGTTTGGACTATCAGCAGGTCAAAGCAGTCTGTAAGCATCTAGGTGGGTTTCTTCAGCATGTTATAATTCCAGAGTAGAAATGGGAGGCCATTTCCATGGATTTCATTACAAGACTTATGAGGAAATCGAGGAAAAATGATTATATCATGGTTGTGGTAGAAAAGATGAGAAAAGTAGCTCACTTAATTCCAGTGAAGACTACTTATTAAACTAGTTGGGTAGCACAAGTCTTCATCAAGGAGATAGTGAGATTGTAAGGTGTTTCAAAGAATATTGTGTTGAAAAGGGATGTAAAGTTCACTTCCAAGTTTTAGAAGGATTTTTTTGCAGGATTGGGGACAGAGTTGGCCTACAACAAAACTTATCATCAACATACAAATGGATAGACAGAGAGGGTCAATAGGATACTAGAGGATATGCTGAGGATGTATGTTATGAATCAACGGAGAATATGGGAGGAGTACCTTCCATTGGTTGAGTTTTCTTAAAATAATGGTTATCATGAGTCACTAAGGATGAGTCTGTTTGAGGCACTATATGGGCGGAGTTGTAAAACTCCCATTAATGGGAGTGATCTAGTGAACATGGTACTTACTGGACCGAAAATGTTGGAATACACGGAACATAAAATGAAGGTTATAAAGAAGAATCTAAAGGCAACACAGGAAAACCAAAAAATTTATGCAGACTAGTATAGGGAATATAAGGAGTTTTAGGTTGGGGAGCATGTGTATTTGCGCATCAAGCATAAGAAGGGCTCTTTGAGGATTGGATCATGTGCACCACAGTATTGCAAGCCTTTTGAGATCCTTGAGAGGATTGGACCTATTAGTGTCAGTCTCTACAACCTATCACTAGTGATCAAATGGGCTCTTATCATGTCTTGTTAGGTCCTCATAGTCAAATTTTTGTCATTTCATTAGGTTTTCAAATAGAAATTTGGTCACTCAATAGTGTGTCTAGGGCTATTTCCAATCCTTTAAAATTTTTTACATGTTGGTCCTTGTCATCACTCATTTGAGTGTATCACCATTGAAATATCATCATCATCATTCCAGTCATCACCATCATAATTTCATTTAGTTCAGTGTCTCCATTAGGTCATTAGAGTTTCAATCATCCAAAATATGTCATTCCATGCATAAATCCGGAAATGGAGGAGTGGTAATAGGTAAATTTGTTCAATAAAGTTTTATTTAAAATTTAATTTATGTTTCTAATATGTAATAAGTTCATCATGTTCCTAAAGATACAAAGAAAGTGTCAAAGCTACAAGTTTTCAATAACAAAGTGAAAAGACATGTAGTGGGCCATCCCACTGCAAAGAAGAAAATTGACCACCACAAGATATAAAAGGCTAATTCAACTCATTTTTTCATTCACCTCATTCAAGAAGAGCTCTCATTCATCATCAAGTGAAAATTCAGCAAATTCAAGTAAAAAACACTCCAAATTTGGTGCCAAAATCAGCCATGTTGCACTTTATGCCCTCCACGCTATGCTTTTCTCAAAAAGCTGTGTTTTCTCTCTTGGAGGCATAAAATAAAGTTTTGGAGGCTTCTTAAGGTCAATGTGTTTAGCATCGGTGGACAAGTAACCAAGTAAGTTACATCTAATCAAACCTATCCTTGCAGCTCAGTTTCATAATTTTAGTGTGAAAACCCTACATTGGCCTCTATGTTGCGTTTTTGTAGCTAGCCCATATTTTCACATTTTTCAAGGTAAATACACTCCCCTACAGACTTTTTACCCTCCCTCACACCCAAAAATATCTCCCATGGCTTTCATATCCCTTCATTCCCAATTCCTAAGTCCCAACCCTAAACCCTAGCCCAATTTTGTCGAAATTGAGCAGTTTTCCTAGCTAGGAATGTGTACAAATTTTATAGATAATTTATCCCACTCATTTCACTTCATTTCACTTCCCTAAAACTCTCTAAGACCGCTGCCCATCTCCATAAATTTTCCCACTCTCATTTCCCTTCCCTAACCCACTCATCTTATCCCTTTTCTTCCTTCCCTTGTTTTGTCATATTAGGGTTTTGCCCCTTGAAAACAACCAAATGTAGGAGAAGAGATATTTTAGCAAAGGATGTCAGGTGATAAGACATGAGCCCTTAACCACTCTTGAAATTATTTCTACACCATTTTCCAAGCATTTTTTTCAAGAAGTAGGGTTTCTTCATTTTTGTGAACTAGTTGAGAAAGTCAAATACAATGCCACATTAACCAAATTGTTTGCCACTCAACTCAAAAGGGACCAAGTAACAACTGCAGGGGTTATTTCACTATATCAACTGATATAGTAGTTGATGCCACATGTATGCCTAATCATGGTGAAAAATGGTTTAAGAACCAAGATCTAGCCCTTCAAAATTATCAACCCTATCTCAGAAGACATCACCAACAACATATGAAGAATATTTTTTCTGTTGGGCACCTCCTTGAGAAGTATACACCACTCATGAAGATAATCATGAAGTAATTCACCTATGAGGGAAGATTTTCTAGATTATATGGGTATCATGTCAGACTTCTCATGCATTTTACAGGGGTAAAGCCTCTCAAGTTTCTCTATTACTTCTATAGAAGTTTGGCAAAGATGGCAGAAAAGGTCCAACATAAGAAGACTAGTCTTGAAAGTAGACTCTTCCACCATTCCCTAATCAAGATCATTGTTTTACACCAACTTGAGTAGAAGAGCATCGCTTGGGAAACCTTCATGCAGGAAGATGTATTTTTTCCTTCTATTAGCCAACCACTAGCCAACCTGCTATCCCTAGTTCTCCATCAACACCATCAACACCTTTAACACCATCTAGACATGTGGAGGTTGGCTCACCTAGAATAGCTTCAATGAGTAGGAAGATTGAGGTCACTCAAACATACCAAAGAGGTAGAAGTCTTGTGTTTACTCCTCATATTGAGGAAGGGGCCAAGCCCACATCAATAGAGCACGAAACACCATTACAACGTGATACACATATGCATGATGAGGAGCATGACTTTGAATTAGTAGACTTGGAGGCAAGTGAAGAGCATGAAAACCTAGAGAGGATCATCAAGGAAAAATATTCTCAGATCAAGGAACTCCAAGACAAATTGGCAAGGGATAATTTCATCATTTCCTTCTTAGAGCAAGAAAACAATCAGCTGAAGGAAAAACAATTGTCTTTAGAGAAAAGTTAGTTTCAGACAAGCGTGAATGATGTGAAAGGTAAAGTAGTGGCTGATAGTGAAGAGTCAGAGAAGCATGAAGAGCAGGTGAAAAGGAAAAGACCAAGGACCATGGGTCTCAAAATAGCATTGCATAAGGAAAGATATCAAAATCCACCAGATGAGGAGTTTACCTTTGAAGAAAGAATAACCATGGAAATAAATGAAAACAAGGAGTTTTGGCTTGAGAAGGTAAATATTCACTTGGAGAATCTCCTTGAAAAGGCCAATAGGGACAACAAGATGTAAAAACATATGGCTGGCCACTATTATGCAAGAAATTAGATTTGCAATGTCAAAGTCAAACAATTGCAAGCCAAACTGAAGGAAACCCTCAAAAGTCAAAAGGAGAAGGACAACTTGGAAATTATTGATAATGCTTCCCTAGTGGCGTAACATAATTTATGAGGTAGCTTTGGACCAATTTAGAGGAGTTTTGGAGAAAATTATGTTTTTTGAAAAATTTGGTCAAATTTGGAAATTCAGAAAACCACTCATAGTGGCAAAAGTGTAGCGTGGGCCACACTACATTTTTGATGGGGGTACATTGGAGGAAAACTCAACATTTTTTGATTCCTCTTGATGAGTAAATCAATCCAAGTTAGCGGTTGGGCCATGTTAACCAGTTCTGGGGGGTCAAAATGCTCAAAAAATGCTTAAAAACACCTTTTTGCCCTATTTTTGGAGCCTTCGCTACACTTTCTGAGTTCTCTTGGGAGATTGAATATTTGGAGGGCTAGGAGCCACCTTTTTTAGTACTTAATGAGCCTATCATGTAGCAGACATCCAAATATTTTCAATGGTACCTTCAGATCCTAATTTGGACACCTGGAAGGCCTCCAATATTGAATTTTCCTTGGCTCGCTACGCTTTCTATGAGCTCATTAGGCTTTCTCCTGATTTGGCTACACTTTCTCGAGAAGGAAAATTTTTACAGAAATTTTGACCTAGTTTTAATTTTTACTGATGTAATTGATGAATGATGATGTCATGAGGTGTATTTGAGCTGGTAAATAGTGAATTAGGGTAGACACATGCCTGTTAATGTAAATTTTGGTTAAATTTATCTATTTTCATATGATGAGGTGAATTGGTTGACCTCCACTAGAGATTATGGTTTGGTTGAGCTTATCCTGTAATAAGCTCCAAAACTGATGGATGCGACCCTTGAGAGAGGGAGATATTGTTTTGGTCTATATCTATCATTTTTAGAGTCATTTGACTGGTTGGATATCAGAGGATTGTAATCTTGTAAGCTTGTACTTTCACTTTCATATTCAGAAATCAAAGGATGCAGTTGCAACTATTATCTAGGAATTTGATGCAGGAGCATCCTGATTAATTGTCATTTTGTATTTGGGTGATTTAGGGGGTGATGTTTTTTTTAATTATTTTATAGATTATGCACATTTTAAATAAATTGAGAGGAATATTTGAGTGTGAGGTTTATTGTAAATATTCTCTTAATAAATTCAGAATATGAGTGGAGTTGGGTTGTATAGATATTTTAGGGATTATGAAATCCTTAGATGGAACTTAGTTGAGTCAAAGGAGGGATAAACCTATTTTAGAATTTGGTTGAGTTATTTGTGGCGGAAATCATGGATTCAAATTAATCTATAATTATGTATAAATATGAAGCTTTGTGTGAGGATGGAATATATAGCTATAGAGAATGGAATAGGACAGAGGAAAAAATGTAGAGAGGGATAGTGTGCCAGTGTGAAGAATGGTGAGGGTCAAGAAGAATTTGAAGCTGTAATTTTCTTGTTATTATTATAAGCAAGTATTTTATTTGTGTTCGACCTTTGTTCAATTATTGGCTTAACTTCTGCTACACAATGTATACACTAAATATTTGTAGTAGATACTACCATCGAGTGTAGGGTTGAACTTCTTGAATGTGATGTATGTTAATTTTTAAAATAGTTGCTTATCTGAAGATTATTCAAGTATCATTTAACCTTGAAGTAATTGGTGGTCTCTATTTTCTGTGTGCATTCTAATTTGCTGCAGAGGCATTGCATCATTTTTCTGATTGTTGAAGATCCTCTGCATCAATTTTGGTATTAGAGCCATTATGATAATCAAGCATGTAATGTAAGCTTGGTGCGGTAATGAAAATCATTGGTGCGGTAATGAGAAGCCATTATCACTCGAATAAGCCATAAATGTTTCTTCTGTGCATTAAGAGATAGCGATTCTGAAGGTGGGGCATTCAAAGGATGAAAGCCTATGTATGAAGAGCAAGTCAAATGCGTGTGAGATAAGATCAAATGCATAGGTCGAATGCAGGTCGGAAGGGAGAATAAGAGGATTATGTGCAGAGCCTAGAGAATCAACTGCAAGCCTCCATTAATTAAAGCTACAATAACATTTTTGAGCAATGTAATCGAAGGGGTAAGGCAGATACATTGTTTGCATAATTTTTTTTTTAGCATTGCTGGTATGAGAAATCATATTGGGAATGAAATAAATACGGTATATCTGTTGCACACATTTGTATCCATTTATCAAGGTATGAATAGTGATGCAGGGGCATTAGACACTAGCCAACAATGTAGGAGGTTTTTTCCACATGTTGTGGCTAGGAGGGTTCAAAATCATTGAATTGTAATAGCTAGGTGTCAATACCTCAGCTGCCTATTTCATTTAGACTACTTGGAGTTAGTAGAAGTCGAATGGTTTAGCCCATTTGTCATGTTTCAGTTGTTTGAGTAAATTGTAATTAGGCCTTTGATTTTCTAAACGGTCCTCACCGAGGAACTGAAGAGACACATTCTAATGTATATAAATTGTATCCCTCGGATGTATTGAGGGGAGGAGATTTCTGCAATAAATTCTGTGTGTTAAGAAATTGCTTCCGGTTGAATAAATTTCAGTTCCCGTTGATTACCAAACTGTCTTGAATTGATATTTGTGAAGAAATTTGTTTAATTGTGAGGCGATTGAACTTTGTGCGTGTATAATTATTGAATTGAACTATTGTACAGTCTCCACATCCCTCTGTCCACTGTTTCTCTTGAATTGTTCGAACAAGCTCTGTGAATTAAATCCCAACCGCAGACGAGGTCTGTGTATGATCGTGGCCGTCGAACTCTATTTAATGGTAGTGAAAATCCCGCCTAAAGAGAATTATACTTGTTTTGCTGTTAACTGAGAGTATTTGTCCCGAGGTTAGACCCTGAGTCTATGAACCTGAATGAATAGAAAGGATAGCGTGACCCCGAATTAAATTTGGTCAATCACTGTTCCAAACTCGAGAGTGGGTTGGCGAAACCGTACCGCCCATATCGCACCACTTTTGTGGAGTAAGTGGTATTTTCCATTTGGGAGCAATTCCATAAAGCAGCTGACGCGTGGCATATGACGGGGTTCCAAAACTGCCCTCATCGCACGCTAATGATCGACATCAGAGCCCGTGCGATATTGAGGTATACTGTTCGATCTAGAGACTGATCATCGAATGGAGATCGCATTTGGAAGTAGCCCGGAGGTTAACCAAGGTATAGTTGTGTGTATTTAATGGAATTTCCGCCGATCGTATGTGTGGGTCCGGCCTAAAGTACATCAAGTGTTCCATTGGTGATGTAATCGGGTGATTCACGTAAACCCCGGAGTATTTAACCTTTACCATATAATTAAATCTAGAAGTTGGTGCCGATTCCATATTGGAGATATTGCGGACTTATAACGGTTGATATGTTTAAATTTTTCTCAAGGTTTGTTGAATGGGTTATTTATCAATTCTATGAAATTGATAAATAAAATTACAAGAAGTTGTGGAAGACAACGTGGTGAGGAACTAAGTCAATTGAGTGCAAATGCTGACAGAGATACGATAAGAGACCAGCTCTCCTTAGGGGCCGACTTTCAGTTTTGTTGCTGTCATTTGTGGTATTAGAGAATTTTTGAGTTGTTTTGAAGAGAATTAACATGGCAATCTGAGTTGGTAGAGGTGCTGGCAGAAGGAGACCTGTTGCCAATGCAGAAGTGTTGGAGACCTTGCAGAGGTTCCAGGCTAGAATGGATGCCATAGAGCGAAGAAAACCCAGAGATCTTGAAGACATCAGTGAACCTGTAATAGAAGAAGTTGGAGAAATTGCTGAGATTCCTCCTAACATAAGGCTCCTCAGAACTGTTCTGGGGTCTGCAGTTAATCCCAAGATTGAAGTGTCGAGTTTTGCAGGAGGACTGAATCCAGAAGAGCTAGTGGACTGGATTAATGAAATGAACAAGTTCTTTGACTATGAATAAATGAGTGAAGATAAGAAGGTCAAGTTTGCAGTAGCAAAGCTGAAGGGATATGCTGCACTTTGGTGGGATGGAGTGCAGGCAGAAAGAAGGAGGGTTGGCAAACAACCTATCAAGAGCTGGACCAGAATGATGGCTAAATTAAAAGGTAAATTCTTGCCTAGTGATTATCAACTAACATTTTTTAGGAAAATGCAGAACCTGAGACAGAGGTTGCTGACAGTAAAGGAATACACAGAAGAATTCTACAGAGTGAGCATAAGAGCTGGGAAATTTCAAGACACACCAGAGAAGACTGCCAGATATGTGAATGGTCTCAAGCTGGAGATCCAAGATGAGATTGGTCTTCTGTCTCCTAAGACAGTTGAAGAGGCCTATCAGATGGCCTTGAAAGTAGAAGAGAAACTCCTGAGGAAGCGGTCTGCCAAAAAGAGAGGTACTTTCCGTGGAAAGGGAAGTCAGGGTGGTAGAATAAAACTTGCTACACCCAGAGATGGAGCTAAGAGTAGCTCACCTCAGAGTGCATCTACAGAGGGTGATGCAAGAGGCAGAAGGGGTTCTTACAGAGGAAGAGGAGGCAGAGGAAGAGGTAGAGAATTGAGGTGCTACAGATGTCAGCAAGTGGGACACAAGCACTATGAGTGCCCAGAGAATGTGGGTGCTGGTCCAAGAAATGCTGTTGTTGCCCAGGCTGGAGAAGAGGCAGCAATTGAAGAAGAAATTCTACCAGAGAGGGGAGAGTCCTTGGTGGTTAATAAGGTCCTGTTGAAACAAACCAAAGAGGTCACTGAGCCTGCACAAAGGAAGAATTTGTTTAGGAGCATATGCAAAGTCCAGGGTAAATGCTGCCAGCTAGTCATTGATAGTGGCAGCACAGACAATCTGGTTTCCACTGAGGTGATAGAGAAGTTGAAGTTGAAGACAAGGGAGGATCCAACTCCCTACAGGGTGTCCTGGCTGCATAAAGGGCACCAGCTGATTGTAAAAGAATAGTGTGAGATAGAGCTGCAAATGGGCAAATACAAAGACAAAGTCCTATGTGATGTGATGCCCATGGATGTGCGTCACATACTGTTGGGTAGACCTTGGCAGTTTGACAGAGCAGCAGTGCATGATGGCAAGAAGAACACTTACAAGTTCTTCAAGGATGGGGTACATCATACATTGATACCCATGGAAGAAGGAGAGCCATCAAGCAGAGTGGTTGATCCAAAGACCTTGTTGCTGAGCGAGAAGGAATATCTACAGTGGATAGAAGAGGAAGAGGTAAGTTATGCTTTAGTTTGCAAACCTAAGGTAGTTCTTACTTCTACAAAGATTTCTGATTTGCCAATAGAAATCCAAGAGATGTTAGACAATTATTGTGACATTGTTGTGGATGATTTACCTGATGAGCTGCCACCTGTGAGAAAGATCAGCCATCAGATAGATTTTATCCCTGGTTCAAATCTGCCAAATAAGGTAGCCTACAGAATGACTCCCACAGAAAATGAGGAAATCAGGAGACAAGTACAAGAATTGGTGGACAAAGGACTGATCAGAGAAAGTTTGAGTCTATGTGCAGTACCAACAGTATTGAGCCCAAAGAAGGATGGAGGCTGGAGGATGTGTACTGATTCTAGAGAAATTAATAAGATAACAGTCAGGTACAGATTCCCTTTGCCTAGAGTTGAGGATTTAATGGATTGTTTGAGTGGTGCAAAATAATTTTCAAAGATAGATTTAAAAAGTGGATATCATCAGGTTAGAATAAGAGAGGGTGATGAGTGGAAAACTGCCTTTAAAACGAATGAAGGACTGTATGAATGGATGGTCATGCCTTTTGGGTTGTCAAATGCACCTAGCACTTTTATGAGACTTATGAATTAAGTTTTGAAATAATTCATTGGTAAATTTGTGATATTGTATCTGGATGATATATTAGTTTTTAGCAAACCAAAGAAGAACATTTAAGGCATCTTAATTATGTCTAGAAGAAGCTGCACCAAGAGAAAATGCTGATAAAATTAAAGAAATGCTGATTCATGAAGGAAGAGTTGGTGTATTTGGGCTTTGTTGTTTCTGCAGAAGGATTGAAGATGGACCCAGAAAAGGTTAAGGAAATTATGGAGTGGCCTTCACCCAGAAATGTTTTTGAGGTAAGAAGTTTCCATGGACTTGCAAGTTTTTACAGGAAATTAATAAGAAAATTCAGTAAGATTAATGCACCCATTTTTGAGACAATAAAGAAGAGCAGAAAACCACTTAAATGTACTGCTGAAGCAGAAAGAAACTTTAAAATTTTGAAGCAAAAGATAACTGAAAAGCCTGTTTTGATTTTGCCTGATTTTACTAAACCATTTCAAGTGAAGTGTGATGCCAGTGGAGAGGCCATTGGAGCTGTGCTGAGTTAGGATGATAGGTTTGTAGCCTATTTCAGTGAAAATATGAATGACACTAGAAGAAAGTATTCCTCTTATGAGAAGGAATTCTATGCAGTTGTCCAGGCATTGAAAAAATGGAGGCATTATTTGATGTCCAAGGAATTTGTATTATATTCTGATAATCATGCTTTGCAGTATATTGTACAACAGCCCAAGTTGAATCATAAACATGCCAAATTGGTTTAGTATCTCCAAGGTTTCAACTTTGTTTTGAAACACATAAGTGGCCAAGAAAATAAAGTAGCTAATTCTTTGAGTAGGAGGCACATGCTTGTTCAAGAAACCAATTTTGAAGTTGTAGGATTTGATTTTCTCAAGGAACTGTATAAAACAGATTCATATTTTAAGGAAGAATTTGAGGCATGTTGTAATCCTGTTCTAACAGATAGAAGTCAGTGGCTGGATTATTTCTTGTAGGAGGATTTATTATTCAGAAGAAACTAATTGTGTGTACCAAAATGTTCCATGAGAGAAAATTTGATCAAGGAGAAGCATAGTGGTGGACTTTCTGGACACTTTGGTATTGAAAAAACTTATGAGTAGCTAAGTCACTTCTATTATTGGCCCAAGATAAAAGTAGAAGTGGAAAAGTTTGTGAAAAATTGCAAAATTTGTCAATATGCCAAAGGAAGGAGCCAAAATGCAAGACTGCACACTCCCTTACCTATTCCAGACAGGCCTTGGGACATGATGAGTATGGATTTTGTCCTAGGATTTCCCATGACTCAGAGAGGGAATTATGCAGTATTTTTTGTAGTAGAAAAATTCTCCAAAATGGCATATTTTATCCCATGTTATAAGACTTTGATGCCACCCATGTTGCTAACTTGTTTTTCAAAGAAGTTGTTAGGTTGCATGGGTTGCCCAAGAGTATTGTTTCAGACAGAGACACCAGATTTGTGGGCCATTTTTGGAGGACGCCATGGAAGAACCTTGGTACCAAACTAAGTTTCAGCTCAGATTATCATCCCCATACTAATGGACAAACTGAGGTAGTGAATAGGAGTCTGGGAAATTTTTTGAGAAGTCTTGCAAGAGAGCATCCCAAGCAGTGGGATCATATTTTTCCCCAGGCAGAATATGCATATAATGACTCACCAAATAGAAGCACAGGGCAGATTCCATTCCATATTGTTTATGGAATGCACCCCAAAGGAATATCAGAGTTAAGAAACCTGGGAAAGGCAGAGCTGAGAAGTGCTGATGGTGAGGAATTTGCTTCAGAGATCCAAGCCATACATGAACAAGTGAAAAATCAACTACAAGGCAGAAGCATCAAATACAAAGGTAGAGCAGACTTGAGTAGAAAAGAAGTCCATTTTGAAGTAGGGGATCTGGTTTTGGCACACTTGAGAGAAAGGAGAGGTTCGCAAGGAAGCAGTATAACAAACTGAAGTTCAAAAATATTGGGCCATGCAAGATACTTAGAAAGTTTTCTGCTAATGCTTATGAGATTGAATTGCCTCCTGATGTTGGAATATCTCCCATTTTTAATGTTTCATATTTGTACATGTATGAAGATGATGGTGCAGAAGAGGGACTAGTAGACAAGGAACAGATTGAGTGGGAAAAATAGCTACCTCCAGCACAACCATTGCAACCAGAGAAGATATTGGACAAGAGAGTGTTCAAGAAGACCAGAGGACAAGAGTACTTTCAGTACTTAATCAAATGGAAGGAAAAGCCAGAGGAAGACGCCACTTGGATGACTGAAGGAATGTTGTAGAAGATAGGCAGATCAGTGGAAGAGCTCATGGAAAGGAGCCCATGAAGAAAATTGCCCTCAGGAGTATGATGCAGGGGCATTAGACACTAGCCAGCAATGTAGGAGGTTTTTTCCACATGTTGTGGCTAGGAGGGTTCAAAATCATTGAATTGTAACAGCTAGATGTCAATACCTCAGCTGCCTATTGCATTTAGACTATTTGGATTTAGTAGAAGTCGAATAGTTTAGCCCATCTATCATGTTTTAGTTATTTGAGTAAATTTTAATTAGGCCTTTGATTTTCTAAACGGTCCTCACCGAGGAACCGAAGAGACACATTGTAATGTATATAAATTTTATCCCTCGGATGTATTGAGGGGAGGAGATTTCTGCAATAAATTCTGTGTGTTAAGCAATTTCTTCCGATTGAATAAATTTCAGTTCCTGTTGATTACCAAACTGTCTTGAATTGATATTTGTGAGGAAATTTGTTTAATTGTGAGGCGATTGAACTCTGTGCGTGTATAATTATTGAATTGAACTATTGTACAGTCTCTGCATCCCTCTATCCACTGTTTCTCTCGAATTGTTCGAACAAGATCTGTGAATTAAATGCCAACCGTAGACGAGGTCTGTGTATGATCGTGGCCGTCGAACTCTGTTTAATGGTAGTGAAAATCCCTCCTAAAGAGAATTATATTTTTTTTGCTGTTAACTAAGAGTCTCTATCTTGAGGTTAGACCCTAAGTCTGTGAACCTGAATGAATAGAGAGGATAGCGTGACCCCGAATTAACTTTGGTCAATCACTGTTCCAAACTCGAGAGTGGGTTGGTGAAACCGAACTGCCCATATCACACCGCTTTTGTGGAGTAAGTGGTATTTTCCATTTGGGAGAGATTCCATAGAGCAACTGACACGTGGCATACTCCGAGGTTCCAAAACTACCCTCATCACACGCTAACGATCGACATTGGAGCCCGCGTGATATTGAGGTATACCATTCGATCTGGAGATTGATCATCGAACGGAGATCGCATTTGGAAGTAGCCCGGAGGTTAACCAAGGTATAGTTGTGTGTATTTAATGGAATTTCCGCCGATCGTATGTGTGGGTCTGGCCTAAAGTACATAAAGTGTTCCATTGGTGATGTAATCGGGTGATTCACGTAAACCCCAGAGTATTTAACCTTTACCATATAATTAAATCTCGAAGTTGGCGCCAATTCCATATTGGAGATATTGCGGAGTTATAAGGGTTGATATGTTTAAATTTTTCTCAAGGTTTGTTGAATGTGTTATTTATCAATTCTATGAAATTGATAAATAAAATTACAAGAAGTTGTGGAATACCACGTGGCGAGGAACTGAGTCAATTGAGTGCAAATGCTGACAGAGCTACGATAAGAGACCAACTCTCCTTAGGGGCCGACTTTCAGTTTTGTTGCTGTCAAATAGTTTCACTTGGTATCGATTATTAGGGTTGAGTGCTAAATCGAACAAGCAGAAGTTGTATTGTTTCCTGCGAATTGTGTTATGATTTCTGTCAGTTTTTTAAAGTGATATGTTCACGATACCTACAAATTATGAAGAAAAAATGAAATGTTGAAGAAGTGTTTTGACCTTGCTGATTGAGATATGTTGGCGGCATTTTGAGAGCAAGTGGTGAACCCAATCGTAGCGGAGGAGTGGGGAGTTAGCGTGGAGTATGGACGAAGTTGTAAGCTTGAATGCCAATACAAGCATATATTTTGTGGAATGTTGAATGCAAAAGCTAGAGGGCAAGTGGATGGTGCAGGCCTGATGCAAAGGTGAGAGTTGGAGACTGCTGGAAATTTTAAATGGTAAGTGAATTAAAATTACCGAAGTTGGTGTAAGTGAAGAACACTGGGGTCAAATGGAGCTGTGAGTGTGTTCAAACTATGAGGCAACATTGTTCGTTCGAAATTATTGGCCGATATCGAAAAGCATGAGCATATCTCAGTCTGTTGAGTCTGCGTTGAGTAGTGGATCGTCTTGTGCCTTGATCAATTGGTGGATGCAAATGTGGATTATAATTTGTTGTTGCTGCATGGATCGTAAGATGTGAAGCAGCAGATTGTGGTTCGAAAAGCATTACAAAAAGTGAATCTTAGTGTGGCTATCAATTGGAGAACCTTGAACTGGGTTTGCGAATTTTCCCAGGACATGTAAAAACTCTAGTGCGGCTCATGAATTTTATGCCAAGATGTAGATTAAGAGATATCTGTATTAGAGACTACAAGTCGATTTAAGTCATTGTATGCCTCAGTGTGTTTGCTCGTGGTGCTTAGCTGCGTGACTATATATTGGAGCATGGACAAGAATGTGTGGAGCCACAGGGCTGGTGGTGCTAGTGTGGGTGTTGGAATCTGATCCCACAACAAAATATTGGGAGAGAGTGGAGCGTTGGTGAGCATATGGGATCCGATATGTCTGTTCATAGTGCAATGCATGAGTGAATAAGGCTCATTTCATTTTGGAACTTGCTGGTGGCGTGATTTCAAATCTGCGTGAGGGTTTTTTTGTAAGGCAGTGGAAGTTTGTGGGTGTTCGTGCTTTGAACACATCCGAGTGTGTGATGAATAAAATAGTTACAGGTGAGTTTTGAATTGGAAAATTTATTTGCTGTACTAATGCATAATATTTTAATGAAGTATCGCTCAAATTTAGCTGTGGAGGAAAGCGTTCACTGGAGTTTAGATGGTCCTTTGCATGGAAGATGTAAACGATGGTTGTTTTTACATGGCCTTAATAGGTGAAGGTAATAAGCACTTGAACTGAGAAACATTTATGATTTAGATTTCATGGTGTATTCAAAAGGGATGATAATGAAAATCTATGCTGAGAGCAAGATAGCATGTGTACCTCATATGTCTCCATATTGAAAATGACAACCTTAAACTTATGCTGGTGCGATTTTCAAAACAGTTTTTACATCCTTTAAAAAAAAACCAATGGTGGATCACTTTAAAGTGATTTTCATTAAAATATTTTAATGAAATCATCAAGTAAAGGATAGAATATGTAAAACACTTTATGAAGATTTTACAAAGATGAAAGTGTTAATGTGAAATGATAATTATGAAAGTTGGAGTGATAAATGCTTTCATTAAAATTTAATGAGAGTTTAAGGAAGCCTTTTGTCTAAAGTCATGAGTTTTAAGTTAAGGAGAGAGATTAAAACTCATTAAATATTTTGTTTTGAGGTTCTTTGAAGTGGATTTGAAGTGGATTTAAAGTGGGATAATTAATTTACTAGTGTCAAAGTTAAAGTAAATGTCTGTATATTATGAAGTAAAAGGAGTCTAGTACATTATGTTAAGGTCAACTTGAATTGTTTTTCTGAGAAGATTTTTTTTTTCAAAATTGAAGAAATTGGTCAATCAAGTGAGTTTTTCCAGTCAATTAAAATTCCTTGCACAATTTGAGAATTGATGTCAAGTTTGGAGTTGTAAATCAAGTCAAAGGTTTGAATGTAATTGGGTGCATGATCGACAGAGCTCAACACCCAAAGAGTTGGTCATTGTAACACAAGAATTACTGCAGTTGTTGTTTGCAGCAAAAGAAGTAAGAGAGTTTCCCAAAAAATGATTCCAAGACAGAGGTCAAGCGCAAGAAGAGAGCTTGCATTGTTGGATGGAAAGTATGAAGGCTTGCTGAAAAGGGGATTTGAATGAAATCCACAAGTGAACATATGAAGTTCACAAAGGAGGAAAAATGACCATTGATAGTCATTTCAAAGGTTCTAATAAAGACTACAACAGAAGAAAGAAGAAGGAAGATGCCAAGGAAAATGGAATATGGAAGTAGTTGACTGATGAAGAATATGAGGGGGAGAAGGCTGAGATAGCAGTTCACCTTGAGTTATTGATAGAATTGTTGCAGAGAAACAAGAAAGACCAAGGACATGGTTGGACCATGAGGAAGAAAGTGAAATGGCAGATACTACAAGTAAAGAGGAATCAACAGGTAAATATGCAGTTAACAGAAGAGTTGAGAAACTTCGAGCAGATGATGAGTGTGCAATTGAGATGTGAAGAACTCAGAGAAACTGAGTTGGAGATGGAAATTTCCATTTGTGGACCAGAACAGGGTGAAATTCGAGGTGAAGAGAATAATGAGAAAGATATCATGAACTATTGGAATAGTTCAAAACAATTTGAAGATATATTGAAAAGGGAAGCAAATGAGGCTATGAAGCCTTGTATTTTTAAATCTCATAGTTTTTGTATGTTTTCAGGATGTGCAGAATATGGTGGATAGTCTGGTGAAACTGTCACAAATATGAATGAAGCCCTTGCGGTGAAGTATGATGGAGAATTCCTTTTAGAGGAGGAAGGTATTGATTTATTGCAGCAGAAAGAATTCATAGATGAATTCTTGTTTGGAGTAAGACAACCAATTGACGCTGTTATGGAGTAGAAGCATAATGAAAGTGCAGTAGAGATATTCCAAGAAGGTAAACAAATGAATTTGTTTAATGAAATTGACGACATAATTTTGCAATGTGATGATACATAAAACATGATAACTCAGAAGGATTTCCAGAAGAAGAATGAAACTGGGAATGAAGGTTGTAATGAAATGCTTGAAATATTTCACATGGAAATAGAGTTCTTGGAACGATGGCTCAAGGAACGAAGCTTGCAAAACCTGATAAAGAAGAGATTACAGTTACCGTGCATGATAAGGATGAAATGTTTCTAACATTTATAGAGTTAAGTGAATGTTTTAACTCTTCAAATAGTAACATGGTTGTAGATACAGAAGGCAAAATTAATAAATATGATGTTGAAATTAGAGGAATTGAGCAGAAAGTATTTAAAGATGAGATGAAAAATCAGGAGCAGCAAGAAAGTTATGTCCTTAGAGACATAAAGGAAACAAAAGTATTAATCTAGTAGGATAAAGATGAAAGCAGTCAACAATTCAAAAGAGGATTTACTGAAATCTAGAAGGTCTATGATGGGAGGTTGGTGCTTGCAGCATCAAAAGAGGCTGAAAGGTCTTGTTTTTTTAAAACTAATAATTTGTTGATGAATGCATATACATCACTGGATGAGAAATTTGTTACTATAGGAGAAATCATTGACTATAGTTGTGATCACGGAGAATTTCTTGATTATTCTTCATTTTAGAAAGTTGAGTGTGCAATGCAACTGAAGGAGGAAGCAGTAGAAAAAGAGCCAGAAGCCGAAGAAGTTAAGATCAAAGAAATTGCAGGAGAAGACACTATAGAAAACATCAATCGTGTTGATGTAATTGAAAAAGAGGAATTACTTCGAGGAATTGGTGGAAGTAATTGTTGTAGAGGCCAATGGAATCTGGTTAACAGACCAGTTTGAGATTATTTCAAATCCTGGAGACTATAATAATGGGTATTAGCGTTTCTACACAAGTCTATAATTCCCAAAATAAAGATGGTGTGGTATGGAAAACCGAGAGTTACATTCAATCATGTTCTGAAAATACTATTCTAGGAATTCTGTGAAAAATTACAAAATGGAGTTGATACTTTAAAAGACCGGCGACAAAACAGAGTTTGGAATCATGGAGGTAGCAAGTCATTGAGACTTGTGGCTGTCGCATTATTATAGAAAAGTGACCGACCTCATAGACAAGAGTCTATGGAAACATTTCTACATGGGGAGTATGATGCAGGAGCATCCTGCTTAATTGTCATTTTTTATTTGGGTGATTTAGGGGGTGATGTTTTTTTTTAATTATTTTATAAATTATGCACATTTTAAATAAATTGAGAGGAAAATATGAGTGTGAGGTTTATTGTAAATATTCTCTTAATAAATTGAGAATATGAGTGGAGTTGGGTTGTATAGATATTTTAGGGATTATGAACTCCTTAAATGGAACTTAGTTGAGTCAAAGGAGGGATAAAGCTATTTTAGAATTTGGTTGAGTTATTTGTGGAAAAAATCATGGATTCAAATTAATCCACAATTATGTATAAATATGAAGCTTTGTGTGAGGATGGAATATATAGCTATAGAGAATGGAATAGGACAGAGGAAAAAAAGTAGAGAGGGATAGTGTGCTAGTGTGAATAATGGTGAGGGCCAATAAGAATTTGAATCTGTAATTTTCTTGTTATTATTATAAGCAAGTATTTTATTTGTGTTCAACTCTTTGTTCAGTTATTGGATTAACTTTTGCTACACAATGTATACATTAAATATTGGCGGTAGATACTACCATCGAGTGCAGGGTTGAACTTCTTGAATGCAATGTATGTTAATTTTTAAAATAGTGGCTTATATGAAGATTATTCAAGTATCATTTAACCTTGAAGTAACTGGTGGTCTCTGTTTTCTGCGTGCATTCTAATTTGCTGTAAAGGCATTGCTTCATTTTTCTGATTGTTGCAGATCCTCTGCATAATAATTCATGTGCAGTGAGTTTATGATCATGTATTTTATCTATTATATTCTTTATTGAATGATATATATCTCCTCTTTCATATATTGTATCTTCAGTGGCTTTCCTTACAGTTCATAGGCATAATTTTATTAATTTATCTCTGTTTACATGGAAATGTCATCTTGTGTTTTATGTTTCCAATTTAATGAATTCATGATTGAACACGCTCATTAAATCCCTCTAATTTTAGACTCACCACCATACCTACAAAAACCTAAAGCCATCATAAATCCACTTCTACCTTTCTCCTTTGTATCTTTGCAGCTATAAACCCTTTACTACCTAGACCTAGCTACATGGTTTCATCCTTGATCCAACATCAAACCCTAAATTTATCAAAACCTACCTGATCCTATCATATATAGCATAATATCTTTCATATCACAATCAATCCTTGGCTGTGATCACATTGAGAGAGCCCTCTTAGCCTAGTAGGGCTAACTACTAGGTCAAAGTGGTGTGTGGTTACCTTTTTCAGTCTCCTTTTCAGCCTCGGAGAACTGGTGGAGTGCTAACAGGACCAATGGCCTTATTATAGGCCATTTTTTCACATCCAGACAATAGGCCTCCTAATGGGATCAATAAACGTCTTATACCCCCTTGTCATCATCATTGAACAAAGCACTAAACATGCCTCCTTCATTTCCTAGATTTTATGCCTGAACTACATCATCTAAGCCAATTTTAGGACCAAAGCTCCCTGGCCTATTGTTGGAAAACATTCACTTACAGGTTGCTCCATTGTGGCCTAAATTTACTACCGACAAGTTTCTCCCATTTGCACTTGTGTTGGTTCTAGAAATTTGGGAGAAAGAGAGAAATTTTGGAAGATTCCTCTTCTGTAAGCTTCCATAATTTTTTAAAACCATTTACCTCAGATAAAAAATTCAGATCCTATCTTACCCTAATTTCAATTTTCCATCCCTTATCCTTTGATCCCATCCTCCCATAAAAGGTGGTTCTAAAACCTTATATTGGTAATTGGATAAGAACTCCCAACTTACCCCACTCCTTTATATATTTACAACCTTCCATATGCAAGAGGTTGGATTTTGGAGAGTGATTCTACCCTTATGTTGTTGTGGTGAGAGGTATAATTCCATGCATTTAGGGTTATTGGAGGTGCACACTATGACAAGGAAAGGACAAGACAACTTGGAGGAGATATTCTACAAGATCAACACCTATTTATGGTTGTAATCTCCTTCCATTTATATTAATGCAAAGAGTTCTCTATTTTCCTATATGTGATATTTTTATTTCATGTATTTCAATCCCATGTTGATCTATTGAATAAAGTACTTAGATAATATTGCATAGATCCCATAGTTTCTTGGATTGTGTCATATGACCGTGCAGGTTCTTATTTTTTCAATCGGAGCTCGAATTGGAGAATTCAAGCTAAAGAAAAAACGAAGCATGTGATGGATTCAAGGTAGGCTTCATTATGTCATCTATTTACTTTAAGGAAAGCATTAGGTTCCTTTCCTATCTGTTGTTCTAGGTTTTCCACCAAACATAGGGGAGATACTTTTGTTTGCAATTATAAATCCCACATAACAAATTGGAAACTATGCTGGGGAATGGTGTATTCCATTGGTGGTTTTTCTTGTCCATTATGTTTGATTACCTCTTTGTCAGCCATTTACTACTTTTATCAGTCAAAACAGACCTAGGAAGTAATTTCACTGACTCTCATTTGTAATTTTTGTGTCGGAACCCTCAATCCTTGGACTAACACTCCCCAGTTCCTTTGACAGAGTGTTGCACCTCACCTGGGCCCACTATGTACCAACGTTGTAAAGCACTGGTGCCTCTTCTGCACCATCATTTGCCCCTGTTTTTGCACAAAAGTTTCCCTTATTTTTTAGTGTCTCTTTGATCAACCTACTTCCAACTGACCTTCCCTGAGTCTTGAGTGTCTCATGGTATCTCTAAAGCCTCCATTTGGTTTGAATTTGTGTTTTATTGCCTTTGGGAATAATTGGTTTTGATTTTTATTTGTTCTTATCATTAGGTTTCTTGCAAAATGATTTTTTTTTGTCATTGATCACTTAGATAAATTGTTGTTCTAGTCGTAAATTTCAAAAGTTCATTTGAATCAGTGATTAAAGTTTTGCATATTAGTTTTCCTCATTTTGAAAATTAAGTGTGTTGAAAATAAAAAATTTGCAATGGAATTTACAGTTTTGTATGTGCATTGATATAGGAACATTCACATTGAAAGGGGAATTTAATCTTGCTTCTTGTTTGCTGCATCGTGATTTTTTCTTCCCTTCTTTAGCTATATTTTCATTGAAAGAGAAATATTTCCATTTTCTCATGCTAGATTTTCATTTTAGGATATTTAGGTGAAATTCGTGGTGAGCCCAAAACTAAAACTTAATCAAATATAAATAGTAAAATTTATTGAATCAACCTAAGGAGAATTTGTAACATTAACACAAACACTTAGAGGTCTAGGATAGATACATGTTCTAGCATCGTTAAACATAGGAGATTTCATTGTTTGCGAGCATTGCATCCTAGGGGTGATATCCTATTCCATGTATGTGAGTGTATATGATCTTTTTCCACATAATTTGGATATATTGGACGATGCTCCACGCATGTCAAGTATAAAGGAACACTCTCATCGAACTATTATGCATTAGAAGTTACTACTATGGAATGCACTCCCACGTACCATCGCTTATATTTTTGGGGTACCCTATAGGCTATTATCCATCCATAGGTAACTAAGTCTACTGCCTTTTTTACCGTGATACACCAAACATAACATTTGGGGAGATTGGATTCCATACGTTAATTCCTTGGTTCGCCAAGGTGTGTATTGTAGTTCGCGATTGCTTGGTAATCCTTTATGCCTAGATTAACCTCTTTTTGATTTATTTCTTTTTGTGTTATTAAAATTTATTATCCAACGTAGAAAAAAAATCCCCTACCTTATCATTCATGTAGAATGAAAAATAAGCCTCCTCTTCCACCATAGACTATTCCTCGTCATCGTTAGAAGCATACGAATATGAAAACTACCAAATCAGGAACTTCGGGAACTACTTTTGGCCCTCCTCTCAATATTGATCCGCAAAAATCATCTATCGCTTTGAGTTCTGAGCCTGATATTACATATACTCTTGAAAATGACATTGACACAATCAAAACATAAGTCCTTGAAACTTTATTGACTGAGGTTTTTAAACTTGACTTTCCTGAGTTAAACACTTTGATTCATAAGGTTTTCAATCCTGAGGATCCGCAGCCATCTTCACCTGTTACATCAAGACCTCCCCCTTCTCTTCCTTTGACTTATACATAACATATATATCTTGGACCTAATGGTGAACCTCTTCCAAACGAACTTATGAGTATTGAAGAGATCACACAAGAAGAGCCTCGTCATTCTACTCTTGTTCATTGAGAAGGGCTCCATTTTTATCATATTTATCCTCTTCCTCTTTAGAATCCCACACAAAATCCTTTTCCTGATTCTTTTGACTTACTTGCATAACCATCATGACAATATTTATTGGGATTGTTAACCATGAATGGAACTAATCCAACCTCTTAGCCCTTTTCCACAACTATGGTCGAGAGATTGGGTGTTTCTTACTCATATATGTTATGACTAGAAACACATTTGTATGGTGGCCTGCCCATCCCACCTGGATATCAATATTTATATGGTACCTTTTCTAGTGCGGCTTCTAGTCCTTGGACCTCTCCCATGTCATCCAATTTGGGAATAAAATCTGGTACTTCTCTTGTAAATTCCACATATTCTACTCCCCCATCGAGCAGCAGGCTAACCCTTATGTTAGTGAGAAAGGTTATCTTCAACAACCTAACTCTCCATATGTTGGGTACCCTCCATCTGGATCGCAGTTTCCTCCATCATCCCCTCCTCCTTTAGAAGGGGGAAACTTGTTTTTGGTATACTTCAAGTTGGTAATAAACTTCATTATAGTCCTCCTTATCCTAGAATGGTTTCTAGTGTTTGGAAACCTAATTTTCCCATTCAACCTGGTTCATTTTGGGACCGATTGTTGAATCCTCAACTTGCACCATCTTCGTCTCAAATTCCTATCTATCCATCAACACCCCAACAAGATCAAATACATGTGAGCCAACCTTTACAGGTTTTCATCGCATCATAATATTTTCCGTCAGTATCTGGTACTTCCCAGGTCCCACTTACCCAACAAGTACAAGGTACCTTACATTATCAATCGCTTGGAAAATGTACTCCTCAAGTTTTGATAGGACAAATTATTCATAGTATGGTGTAGTCCAAATAAAACCCATCTTATCATGGGACAATGCAAAATCCCATTGGGCAGTAATATATTTCCTATAAAGGTATTCCTCAAGTTCCTTTTCAAGGCCAACAAATACAAACTCAGCCAAAATACATCACAAGCAATTATCAAAGAAAGAGAAATCACCTAACCTATTTTCCCCTAGAATTCTCAACATAGATGTGTTGTGGGTAGCTCAGCATGCCTCTTTGCGTGTCTTCTAGGTTCCTTTGTCCTTGTTGTTAATGTTGTACCATCTTGTTTGTTTTTTTCTTGATGATTGAAGTCTTACTGGGTAGTGTGGGTGGTGATATGAAAAAAACTTAACTGTTGGTGTTTACTTCTTCAATTCCCCAACTGATGGTGCTTGAGTGGTGTCTAGTTCCTTTTGTGGTGATAAATTTTCTTCCATTATTGAATCCACCAAGGACTCATCATCTGATGTGTTAGTTGCTGTAGATATTTTTCCTTGTGCCTCCTCAACCTCTTCTTGTTTAGTAATGGAAATATCATGCGAGGTGATTTTCTTCTTTTTGTACCATAGCTTAAAAAATTTCTTTTGTACATACATCCATTTATTTTTGTACCACTTTGTGAATACATCCATGAATCAGTAAGATGGAGATATCAGAAAATAAGCCTTTATGGCGCTTACTTTCCTTCTTTCTAGCATGAGACCAATTCTCCAAAAGGAATTTTTTTGAATTCGCCATCAGAAAGTGCCTATATCTTGTCATGGTTAAGTGAGTACCATGTGGCAGCCTCATCTTTGAAATCAATCCCTGGTCCATATCACCAAATTACTAGGCATAGTGAATTTTTGTATTTTAGGTATTCTTCAATAGTAGGACCATCATCTTTTCCTGTAAAAATGATCTTGTTAGAACCCCTAAAATAGAGCAAGGGTTTTGAAAAAATCACTTACTTTTGGGCAAAAAATTTGGAAGGGTCACAAATCTGCCAATATAGCTCGAAATTCTTATTATAACTAGTTTTTGAAAATATAACAACCGCTTTTCAT
This sequence comes from Pinus albicaulis, assembly GCA_034641835.2. Lineage (NCBI taxonomy): Eukaryota > Viridiplantae > Streptophyta > Pinopsida > Pinales > Pinaceae > Pinus > Pinus albicaulis. The sequence goes on along the minus strand of CM076574.1, from coordinate 1,269,354,602 downwards.
GTTCCCATGTGACTGGAATCACAACCTGGGCACTTTGGTAACTCAAATCTATTATGTTAAGTTTTCTTCCGTCACACAAAAATTATGAAAATATAGTTGATTTTAAATAAGTGATATCTCCTCCATATGGACTCCGATTCAAGCATTTTTTTTTGAATTTGGGTGTCTTTTTTAGAGGAATTCAGACTTGCAATTTTTTTTTTTTAATTTTTTTATAAATTGACTTGAAAGTTTCCACTCACTACTTTTCCCCCAAATGTTTTTGCAGAAAGTGAAAAAAATTCGCCCCACTTTACCGAGGAAAGAGCTATGATACCACTTGTCGTAAACCTGCAGATATATTAAAATATTTGATAAAATAAATCCGAGGGCCAATACAAGAATAAGATATAAATGCCTCACTTTATTAATTTATTAATAAAAAACCCTTGATGCAGGGTAACATCATACAACTACTCAAGGAAGGATAACACTCCACAAGCCATATGGTTTTCAATACAATGCATTACTTCACATATCTCTAATGGAGAGTCTCTAGCCTCTATATAGGATTCATACATACAATACCATGGGTAATACCATTTGTAATACCATGAGCCCTCAATACCATAAATCCAATACCATGGGCTTATCACATTATTCCCTAACTACTTATGGTCCCTTCCATAATATGAGTTTACCACTTTATTTATTAGCTATGGCTCGTTTATTCATTATCCTTAACGAAACTTAACTAATGTGGCCCCTTTCATATAATAAGGGTCAACCACTTACAATCATCATTAATGTGGGTAACTTCTTATGAGATTTATTTACTAAACTAACTAATTGTAGTCCCCTTTTTACATCACATTATGTTGTTAGTTACCCCCCTATGTATCCCATATTATCCTCCCCTAGCTATACTACACTTTTAAGGTGAGACCATATCCTCATCTACGCCCTGAATCAACTGTCATCCATCAATTGGTGTCAAGACAAACTTGGGTGCATATTGGGTCTAGGTGTATCATCTTTAAGAATCATCAAATCTGGTACAAATTCATCCAATGTCCTTTATGTAGGAGGTGCCTTGGAACATGTGTCATTCAATGTTGCTACTAGGAGGAATAAGAGTCTCAAAGCTTCACTTATTTGTGCCAATATACTTCTCTAAGGGCTTGCGTACCCATGGAGAAGGTGCCTAAGACCTTGGATGTTGAACAACCTGCCAATGACGAGAAATATTCTAGTGAAAGCAACCGAACATTAGGGAAAAAGATCATTGTTTCATCTAAAAGAACTTAAATTTAATGTCCTTGGCTATTTAAAACCTTAAACAAGGATTCCTTCCAAACTCGGAACCATGATCTCAAATTGTGTTTTCTCCCTAGGTAGGGGTAGCTAAAAGTTAACCCTATTAGGTGTTTCCTACCCCTAAGGGGATGTAACATTTCCTTGGTCCACCACCCTTCAGTTGATAGGTGAGTGAATAGTAATGAAAGTAACAGAGGGGATAATACTTCATGGCCAAGTTCCATGGTTAAAGGGACCGACTGATGGGAGTGTCCACATCCTGAGTGTATAGATGTGAGGATAGAGCATCTGTGGATGCATGAGTTACCAACTCGGCCTTTGTTTTTCCATACCTCTTGTGCACCTTTTAATTATTGATTTGTATTTATATTATTTCTTATGTATCAATGGAAAGGTTTCTTGGAAGTAGGAGCGGGAAGTGAAAATTCTCAGAAGATTTTGGGTCAGGAGCGATTTTTATATATTATGATGCATATATTTGAACAAAAGCATGTGGAATGATGAATTAGCTATAAAAATCATAAAAAAATGGATTAAACCATATAACATTAATAATCCAGTAGCTATAATATTCATCAACCATAGGTCCACAAGTTACAATGTCTCGATTCTCATCATGTTGGGTGTGGAGCCTAATTATCTTCCTGATTCATAGGTCTTGTTTTGGTCGTGTTTGGAACCCAATCCTTGATAGGGAGGTGTGGGGGGGCTTACCCCCACTAGTGTTGCAATGGGGGTGACAATAACCTTTGAGCCTCCCCTGGCAGGGGTTCGGGGGAAGTGCCCTAGAAAGGAATTTTTTGAAAAAATTCTCTTATAAAATATTGTAATTTTGTAATAAATATGGATCATTAATTATGCGGGATATATGATAGAAGAAGGTATGTAAAATTAGGGTTTTTATGAGTGAATTGTATTGTGGTTGTGTTATAACCCTATTTTCCACTCTATTATAGTGAGATAAACCCAATATCAGCTTACCTCAATTGTTTGGCTAAAATACATCCTTTTCACCTTTTCTTTTACTTATGTGAGATTTATCCCATGATCAAAGGGTGTAATTACATAATTGAGGAATTTTTCATAAATATTTTGCGAAAATATGATAATTGTGAGATAATAATGATTTCATAATTGAGATAATTTAGAAAAAGTTCATGATTGTGAAAAAGGTTTCTACATTTTTCCATTCACAAGGAGATCAACTTGACCCACTTGTGTATGTGTTGGCTAGGGGTCCATTATTGTAGAAGCTTCCCAACATCTCAAGCCCCTGAGTGTCTTGATACATTCTTCCGGAGGACATAATGAGCTTATATAGCCTCAAAAAGAGGAAAGGGAGTGGGAAGAGTTATCCAAACTATAGGGCGAGAACTTTGGTGTATTGGGAGAGGAGACCATCCTAGATGCTGGAGGAGAGGAAGCTTTGAGGCGAAGGTATAATAATCGTAATTTATTTTATGATCAATGGAAATTTATGATCCTTCCCTTATATGAATGTGTATTCAACATATTTTATGGTCAATTATTTTTCTTTTGATCTAACGATCTTCCGAGGAATATCACTTGTCATATTTGAGTGGTTGTGATTGTGTGCAGGGATAAGAGATTGGGTATGTATGTGGTAGATCGCTCGAGTGGAGCACAATATCTACATCGAACTCAAAACCCTTCTCCAATCTGTGAGGATTCTAGGTGTGATCACATTTCTCTATAGCGTATAATCGATTGTTTGCTGCATGATTAATCATTAAGTATTGGGGATTTCTTATTGTTCTATTGGTCTTGTTTTCTTTGTCTAGCGATCTGATTGGAAATGATATCATGGAGAAGCAACTCCTTGCAAATTTAATGCAACATAAATGGTGCTTTCAATGAGACTTCAGCATTTGGGTGTCTTCCGATCCAGATTCTTGGCTTTGTATCCTTTCTCCTATTTTGATCTATGAGCTTTATTGTAATGAATTTCGGCCATCAGTTTCTCTTCTGAATTTATGCATTAGGGGGCATCTGTTATAACCCTATTTGTTGAATCCTTAGTTAAACTGAGAGGGGAGGGTGAATCAGTTTAACACATACTTAAGCTTTTTAAAATTTTCATCAACTTATTTACAGCTTAATTTTATAACCAACCTTAATATGTGAATAGTATTAATATGCTGCAGAAAATATTAAATTAATGTGACATCAAACTGATTATGAGAGCATCAAATGTTAAGCAGACTTGGTAGATCATATCAACACATAGGCAAAACACATAGAGACAACATATATAAGTGGAAACCCATAAAGGGAGAAAACCACATCTTATTATTGTTGTGATGCAAAGGCAAGCTCCAACTCCCTCTCACCACTGATTTTCTGTAGGCTCCGACCCACAAGAGGCTCCTACCTAAATTCTGCAAGCTACAACTTGCAAGGAAGCTCCAACTCCCATCAATTTTCTGCAGGCACCAACCTATAGGAGGCTCCAACCTCAGTTAGCTACAACTGACATTTTATCAAGCTACAACTTGATGTGGAAGCACCAACTCCCATCTATTTTCTACAGGCACCAACCTACAGGAGGCTCCTACCTCAGTCAACTACAACTGAAATCTATCAAGCTACAACTTGATAGGGAAGCTCCAACTTCCTTACTCTTTCAAAAGACATGGTTGCTGCTTTACCTCAGATATCAACTCTGTTCTGTAGCATCTCTTTCTGCTCCTCTCTTCCTTATCTTCTCTACATCAATTTTCCATACTCTGCATTCTCTATACTCACTCTCTCTTATGCATATCAAGATGATATTATTTATATATATTTTCTTGTGACTGTCTGTATTCCTCAGAGAATTCGAAATGGATATTCATACCTCTTAGTCTTCTACCTTCTCATTTCTTTTCCAGCTCACTCAGAAAGATATAACTGTGTGTACTAAATTTAATATTATAGTGGGATATTTATTCTCTTCCGGAGACTTGCCAATGCATCACAACAATATAAATAAATTAAAAACATTTACATTCAATTACAATGAAAACTCCAGCTCACTCATTAAACCTCTTGGTTCACTGCGCTTGTATTTTCTGTGACTGTGTTTTTCTTTTCTGTGATTGTGTTTGGCCCTTTCAGCTCTGATTTATTTTTCGCTTACTGTCGCAATGTAACTGCCATACATGTGTAACTGCACTTTTCATATATCACAATTTAACTCTCGGCATGATAATAATTTTTTTTATCATATAGACTGCCATATTATATAACTTATGTAACTCCCGGTGATATAATACTAAGAGACCATTTTAATACACAGAATGCCTTTAAGGGCCCACTCGCCGAGCTTGTATTATCCTCTGATGCGATGCGATCACTCCTCGACTACTTTCGATTGCAATCAAATGCCGATGCGATGAAACACTATTTACGTTGAAATTCCGATGCGATGTATCACCTTTCAAATATTTCCGATTACGATTAATTGCAATCGCGACTTCCATTGAAATGTTCTGATGTTCTGATGCTCCGATGGTCCGATTCCGATGATTCACTGCTATGCAGAAACTCGAACATATATCAATCATGGTTTATAAACCCATCGGGTCCGCACTTTCATTGCAATTGAAATCTTTTGTTTATATGTTCCACTGCCAAATATCTTCGATGTGATTGGATGAGGTTCCCATGCTCTACTAATCACCCTCGTCAGTTCTCCATATAACAATAAAGTCTGAGCTTAGATAGGACATTCACAATACCTTTGCATACATTGACTCAGTGTTCACTAGTCAACCTTGTACATTCAATCTTACAACTCGACCCTGGTTCAATCCAAACTCAATGCTTGGCATGTACATATATTAACCCATATATCATACAATTCATATTGCGGCAGCTTCGCATATTCAACCATTATATGTGCCTTACAATATGTCAATATATGTATATATATATTACGCCCTTATTCAATTTTGGAAGCGTTATAACAAAACTCAACCACATTGGACATACCTCGGTAAAAATCGCAACCGTAGTTTGAATAGTCCGGATCAATATAAATTAGAACTGGGCCCTGCACTAATGACCCTTCCACATCCAACGGCGGACAACACGTCGCACTGCTTCAGATGATCCGACGTCATTAATAAAATCTCGCGTGACTTAGATGCATGGGCTTTTAACTCGCGATGAGAGTGGTATCTCCAAACCGCTTAAGGCCACGTGTCAGCCTATGGCATTGATCGCGTTCGAATTGGGAATACAACTTATCATACAAAAGCGGTGTGATGAAAACTGTCTGGTGTTCCAAACCCAATGTCACTATTCATGCCTCGTGGTTCCATTCAGTTGCGCTCGAGGTTCCGTTCCTTTCTTCTTTTGTTCACGATCCCAATATGTCTTCTTAACTTCGTTTTCATACGGTTCTTCAGTTATTCTCTGTCGCTCCTTCTCATGTGTTATCCCTTGCTTTGTCAACACTTCAACATGGTGCTTCTGATATCATAACGCACAACTCCATTCATGCATAGGTTTATCACCAGTCCTCTGTGCTCGATTCATGATTCCTTAACGCAGGTCCTTATCTCTTATTTCTTCAGCACTTAAATATATGAAGCCTATTTCATTATTACGTTAATTCAACGTTGATCATTTCACTGTTTGATAACGGCTCTGCCTCTACCTCTGTACATATCCTGTCACTATATTTCTGCTTCTCTACTGAATTTTCACTCCTGTCACTGTATTTTCCATTTCATTTCAACAGTCTTCTTCCGTTTGTCTCCTTTTCCATCTATGTTGTCTCCTTTGTGTTACTTGCTTCTCTTTTTGTTGCGCTTTCTCTGTAAATATACTCTCCCTCTGTTCTTCTCTACTGTCTTCTCCTTTGCCTCTGCTGCTGTCCTTTGCCATCAATGACAACATTTCCAACAGTCTCCCCCTTTGGCATTGATGGGAATACACTTCCTCTGTTTTCCTTTTGGGACCCTTCCTTTTGTTGCTAGCTCTTCCCCCCCCTTTGAAATCAATGGCAAGTGGTTGCTTGTTTTTAGTGTGCTTTTAACTCTCGCCCATGTTTCACTGATCTTGAGGACCTATTTCATGCTTTCTTTGCTAACTAATATCCCCCTGGAATGATATTTTCGTTTCTGTTCTCCCCCTGAAACTATGCTTTCTCTTCATATCAAAGAGTAGTATCTACAGATACTACCCCTAGTCTATCTCTCAAATACTCAAATGGTCCTCTAGCAAGTGGTTTGGTAAATATATCTGCTGTCTATTCTTTTGTTGGCACATACTTTAGCTTTACTACATTCTGAGCTACTTTTTCTCGGAGAAAATGATACTTGATTGGGATATGTTTAGTTTTTGAATGAAGCACAGGATTTTTTGATATGCTCATAGCACTTGTACTATCAAATTTGATAGAGATAGGTTCATCAATGCTTACCTTCATGTCTTGGAGGGTTTTCTTCATCCATATGACTTGTGTACAACATGTTGTTGCTGCTATGTATTCTGCTTCTGCTGTAGATAGAGAAATAGATGTTTGTTTCTTGCTAAGCCATGCCACCAGACTTTCTCCTAGATAGAATGCACCTCCACTTGTGCTTTTCCTGTCATCCACACAACTAGCCCAATATGCATCTGTGTATGATGTCAAAGTGAAGCTTTTTCCTTTTGGATACCAAAGTCCATACTATGCAGTTCCTTGTAGATATCTGAATATTATTTCGACTGCTAGAAGGTGATTTTGTTTAGGTGCTGCTTGATATCTAGCCACAAGTCCTACTGCTAGCATGATGTATGGTCTTGATGTTGTCAGGTACAGCAAAATTCCTATCATGGATCTATAGAGTCTTTGATATATATCAATAGATCCATCATCAGCACATAGATTACATTCCATGATCTTGGGAGTTGATACAGGTTTGCATTCCTCCATTTTGAACTTTTTCAACATTTATTTTAAGTATTTTTCTTGTGAGATGAATGTACCTGTGTTATTTTGTTGAATTTGAAGTCCTAAGTAGAAAATGAGGTCTCCAATCATGGCCATCTCAAACTCTGATCTCATCTCTTCAGCAAATCCTTTTGGTAGTTCATCTTTGTTGCTTCCAAACATAATGTCATCAACATATACTACAACAATCAGGAGTTCATTTCCATGGGATTTTATGTATAGATTGTTGTCTACTCCACCTCTCTTAAATTCTTGTTTTCGCAAATACTTATCCAATCTTGAGTACCAAGCATGAGGAGCCTGTTTCAGTCCATATAGAGCCTTCTTCAATCTGCACACATAGTCTTCTTTGTCTGTTAAAGAGAAACCTTCTGGTTGTTCCATGTAGACTTCTTCTTCTAGATCTCCATTTAGAAATGCAAATTTTACATCCATTTGATATACCTTGAAGTCTTGGTAGCATGAAAAGGCCAGAAAAATTCTGATAGCTTCCATTCTGGCTACAGGGGCAAATGTTTCATCGTAACAAAGTCCTTCGATTTGTGAATATCCTTTGCAGACAAGTCTGGATTTATTCCTGATTACTTGTCCTTGCTCATTCATTTTATTTTTGAATACCCATTTTGAGCCTATGACATTTTTCTCAGTGGGTCTAGGAACTAATTCCCAGGTATTGTTCTTCTCAATTTGGTCCAATTCTTCATTCATTGCATTCACCCAATACTTGTCTTTGTTGTCTTCTTCAAACTTCTTTGGCTCTATTTGTGATAACATGGCTATGTATACCTCTTCTGTCTGTTCAGTTAGTTGCCTTCTTGTCTGGACACCTACTCTTTTGTCTCCAATGATCTGATCTTCAGGATGGTTCTTCTGAGTGTATCTTGAGGGGGATTTCAAGCTCAGTTCAGCATATCCTGTTGTCTTGCTGGATTCATCATCATCTTGGTTTTCTTCTTCATGACTATTTGATGGACTGCTACAGTATGTATCTCTTGTATTGTTTGGAAGTTCTTCATCAAATCTCACATCAATGCTTTCTACTATTTTTCGAAGAGTCTTGTTATAGCACCTGTACCCTTTACTTTTGGATGCATATCCTAGAAATATCCCTTCATCTGCTCTTGCATCAAATTTCCCAAGATTTTCATCATTATTCTTTATGTAACACTTGCTTCCAAAGATTCTAAAGTGCTTGATTGAAGTTGGTTTACCATGCCATAGTTCATAGGGAGTCTTGTCACTGCTTGGCCTTAAGTGAGCTTTGTTAAGGATATGCACGGCTGTGTGTACTGCTTCTGCCCAGAAGGTTTGAGGAATATTACTCTCTTGCATCATGGCTCTGGCAATTTGTTGTACAGATCTGTTTTGTCTCTCTGCTACTCCATTCTGCTGAGGTGTCCCTGCAATAGTAAATTTTTGCTTTATGCCATGTTCATTGCATAGGTCTGCAAAGTCATAATCAGTGAATTCACCTCCTCTGTCTGATCTGATGCATTTTAGCTTGCATCCTGTCTGATTTTCTGCTAAAGCTTTGAATATTTTGAATTTTTCCATAGCTTCCGATTTATTCTTGAGAAATGCAACCCATGTCATTCTGGAGAAATCATCTATTATCAGCATGAAGTAGGATTCTCCACTTGGTGTTTTAGTTCTTGCAAGTCCACACAGGTCCATGTGCACAAGCTGGAGTGGTCTTCTTGTTGATAACTCATCTTTGGCCTTAAATGATGTGCGGGTCTGTTTGCCCAATTGAAAATATTTGCATATGGTATTAGAAGGCCTTTTTATTTCTGGCACGTCTCTGACAGCTTTCTTCTTGCTCAGTCTGATGATATGATCGAAGCTGAGATGTCCCAAACTCTTATGCCATAACCTTGACTCCTCAAGTTTGCTAAGATGGCATGCTTCATTTTCTTCTTTCACTATGTAAACATTACTCTCTGTTCGAACACCTTTGAGCAGAGTCTTACCTGTGGTGCTTGATATGACTTCACAATCTTGTGCTCTAAAAAGAACTTCACAGCCTTTTTCACACATTTGACTCACACTCAAAAAATTTTCTTTCAGCTCGTCTACAAATAGTACATCTTGGGCCTTTCCTCTACCATTATCTAGGCTGACTGAGCCTTTTCCTTTGATTTTTCCTGATTTATCATTGCCAAAAGTAACATTGCCAGATTTATTTTCATCAAAAGTTATAAACTTGCTTCTGTCTCCAGTCATATGTTTTGAGCAGCCACTTTCCAAATACCACTGGCTTTTCAGGTCTTGAGCAGTTAGAGCCAGGTCACATTTATTCACCTTCTTTATCCACTGGAAGCATCCTTTTGTTTGATATCTTTTGTGAGAAAATGAACTACATATTCTGAGAGGACATTTGGAAGGAATATGTCCAATTTTATTGCATACACAACATTTGATTATGATTTTCACAGAATTGTGAGTATGAGTAAAATTTCCTTGATTCATAAACCTCCTTGAGGTGTTGAGAATCAATCTTTGTCCATATTTTCTGCACTCAATGATTTTATGGCCAAATTCCTTACAATAAAAACAATAACCATAGAAACAATTTGCATACCTGATGTGAGGTTGTCTTCTCCATTTGTTTTCTTGAGGCAGACTCTTCACTGTTTGCATCTTTTGCTGGTTTGAATTACTCCTCCTTGTATGACAATATGCAGCAATGTGTCCCAGCTTGTGGTAAACATATTAGGTATCATTTTTCATCGGAGGGAAGAATCTCCTTTGATGGCTTCCAAATTTGACATACTCAGGGGTATATGATCCTTTTTCTGTTGTCTTAGTATTTATTGCATTCTTTGTTACTAGAGGTTTCTTCTGATCTCTTTCTTCCTCATTACATGTTTCTTCTTTTATAGGAATTGTTTGAGCTGCTACATCAGCCTTTTCTGCTTTTACAAAAATAATATTTTTGTTTTCCTTTTCTTTGCTTTTACTTGATTCTCCTTCATAGCCTAGTCCAGTTTTTATAAGAGGAGATCTTTGAGCATCTATAATTTCATTCAACTTACCAGAGCTTGTTGTTTGAGAGGAATTTGTAGACACTTTCCTCTGAGCATTTTCTAATTTCTTCCTCAGACATACTACTTCTTCTTCGAGCTTCTCTTGTTCCCGAGTTTTATCCTTGATTTGCTGAAGTAACATGTTTTCTATCTTCTTGGCTTCTTCAAGCTCTACCTTCAGCTGCATGAGGACTTCTGAATTCTGTTCTTCTCGTACATACTTGAGGAGAATGTCCTTTTGTTTTCTGCACTTCAGTTTGAGTCTATCAATCTCCTCCAGGGCACTTCTTAGCTCCCCCTCAAGGTCGACTTCACCTTCTTCTTCTTCATCTTCTAGCAAGATTCCTTCAAGTTCTTCTATGGCCATCAATAAAAATTCAGAGGTTCCTTCTTCACTTGAGGGTTCATCTGAGTCTTCAGATGCACTGCTGTCTTGTTGAGCATAGAAGGATTTTCTACTAAATTTCTTTCCTTTCTGCTAATTCTTTGATGTATTTTTCCCTGATTCTTGAGCCTGATTCTTTACTTTATTGTGAGGGCAGTTAGAAGCATAGTGTCCAACTCTTCCACAGTTAAAGCATTTGAAAGGAAGTTTACCTTTGTATTTACCTGAGCCTTTATCCAGTTTCTTGACAAATTTAGCCTCTTCTTCATCAAAGGAAGAACATGTATCTTCCTTTTCTTCTTTCTTCTTTTATGTTTTAAAAGCTGCCTCCCTCGTACTTGGCTTCTTCTGTGGGAGTCTCATCTCATAGGCTGTTAGATTTCCAAGTAACTGGTTCATAGTCAAGGTCTCCCAATCAGTTGTTTCTTCTATTGCAAACACCTTGGGATTAAACCTGGATGGAAGAGATCTTAGAATCTTTTGCACAATTATACTTTCTGGTATGGTTTCTCCAAGAGCTTTCATATTGTTAACAATTTTTGCAACTCTTAAGAAGAAGCTGCCAACATCTTCATCATCATTCATTTTTAAATTTTCAAACTGGGCTCTATATACTTGAAGTTTGGCAGTCTTTACCTTTTTATTTCCCTCATGGATATTCTCTAGAGTGTCCCACATATCTTTGGCAGTCTTACTGTGCATTATTTTGATAAATTCAGCCTCACAAAGTCCACTTAAGATTGCATTCATGGCCTTTGCATTTGCTACAAATTCTTGTTTAGCTTCTCTCTCTGGGTCAGTTTCCTTTGGGGCATATCCAAATTCTACAGCAGCCCAAACCTCTATTCCTAGAGACATTATGTATGCTCTCATTCTGATTTTCCAGAAGGCATAATTAGCACCAATGAAGAAAGGGGCTTTATTGGTTGAGCTTCCTTCTTGACTAGCCATCCTGGGGGCCTAGGATCTCCTTTCAGTGGTTAAACTAGTACAAAAGGAACGTGGCTCTGATACCAATTGTTGAATCCTTAGTTAAACTGAGAGGGGGGGGGTGAATCAGTTTAACACATACTTAAGCTTTTTAATTTTTTCATCAACTTATTTATAGCTTAATTTTATAACCAGCCTTAATATGTGAATAGTCTTAATATGTTGCAGCAAATATTAAATTAATGTGACATCAAATTGATTATGAGTGTAGCAAATGTTAAGAAGATTTGGTAGATCATATCAACATATAGGCAACACACATAGAGACAGCAGATATAAGTGGAAACCCATAAAGGGAGAAAACCACATCTTAATATTTTGTGGGTAAAGCGAGCTCGACTCTCTCACCACTAATTTTAAACAGGCTTCGACCCACAAGAGGCTCCTACTTAAATTCTGCAAACACAACTTGCCGAGCTCCAACTCCCGTGATTTTCTGCGGTACCAACCTCGGGGCTCAACCTCGGTCGGCTACAGCGGCGGCCCCCTTGGCTACAACCGGTGTGACCTGTCACTGTTGTGTCGACTTAACTGCGGGGAGAATTCTACAAAAGTCAGCAACAACTGACATCTATCAAGCTACAACTTGATAGGGAAGCTCCAAATTTCTTACCCTTTTAAAATACATGGTTGTTGATTTACCTCAGATATCAGCTCTGTTATGTAGCATCTCTTTCTGCTCCTCTCTTCCTTATCTTCTCTACCTCAATTTTCCATACTCTGCGTTCTCTATACTCACTCTCTCTTTTGCATATCAAGATGATATTATTTATATAGATTTTCTTGTAACTGTTTGTATTCCTTAGAGAATTTGAAATGGATAGTCATACCTCTTAGTCTTTTGCCTTCTCATTTCTTTTCCAGCTCACTCAGAAAGATATAACTATGTGTACTAAATTTAATATTATAGTGGGATATTTATTCTCTTCTGGAGACTTGCCAATGCATCACAACAATATAAATAAATTAAAAACATTTACATTCAATTACAATGAAAACTCTAGCTCACTCATTCAGCCTCATGGTTCACTGCGCTTGTCTTTTCTGTGACTGTGTTGGGCCCTTTTAGCTCTGATTGATTTCCTGCTTACTGTCGCAGTGACTGCCATACATATGTAACTGCACTTTTCATATATCACAATTTAACTCTTGGCATGATAAGAATTGTTTTTATCATATAGACTGTCGTATTATATAACTTATGTAACTTCCAGCGATATAATACTAAGAGACCATTTTAATACACAGAATGCCTTTACGGGCCCACTCGCCGAGCTTGTATTATCCTCCGATGCAATGCGATCACTCATCGACTATTTCCGATTGCGATCAAATGCCGATGCGATGAAACACTGTTTACGTTGAAATGCCGATGCGATGTATCACCTTTCAAATATTTCTGATTGCGATTAATCACAATCGCGACTTCCATTGAAATGTTCCGATGCTCTGATGCTCCAATTCCGATGATTCACTGCTATGCAAAAACTCGAACATATATCAATCATGGTTTATAAACCCATCGGGTCCGCACTTTCATCGCAATTGCAATATTTTGTTTATATTTTCCACTGCCAAATTTATCCGATGTGATTGGATGAGGGTCCCATGCTCGACTAATCACCCTCGTCAGTTCTCCATATAAAAATAAAGTCCGAGCTTATATAGGACATTCACAATACCTTTGCATACATTAACTTGGCATTCACTAGTCAACCTTGTACATTCAATCTTACAACTCGACCCTGGTTCAATCCAAACTCAACGCTTGGCATGTACATATATTAACCCATATATCATACAATTCATATTGCGGCAGCTTCGCATATTCAACCATTATATGTGCCTTATAATATGTCAATATATATATATATATATATATATATATATATTACGCCCTTCTTCAATTTTGGAAGCGTTATAATAAAACTCAACCACATCAGACATACCTCAGTAAAAATCGCAACCGTAGTTTGAACAGTCCCGATCAATATAAATTAGAACTGGGCCCCGTACTAACGACCCTTCCACATCCAACGACGGATAGCACGTTGCACTGCTTCAGATGATCCGATGTCCTTAATCAAATCTCATGTGACTTAGATGCATGGGCTTTCAACTCGCGATGAGAGTGGTATCTCCAAACCGCTTAAGGCCACGTGTTAGCCTATGGCATTGATCGCATTCGAATTGGGAATACAGATTATCGTACAAAAGCTGCGATGAAAACCGTCTGGTGTTCCAAACCCACTGTAACTGTTCATACCTCGTGGTTCCGTTTAGTTGTGCTCGAGGTTCCGTTCCTTCCTTCTTTTGTTCACGATCCCAATATGTCTTCTTAACTTCGTTTTCATACGGTTCTTCGGTTATTCTCTGTCGCTCCTTCTCATGTGTTATCCCTTGGTGCTTTCGCTATCATAACGCACAACTCCATTCACGCATAGGTTTATCACCAGTCCTCTGTGTTCAATTCATGATTCCTTAACGCAGGGCCTTATCTCTTATTTCTTCAGCACTTCAATATATGAAGACTATTTCATTATTACGTTAATTCAACATTGATCATTTCACTATTTGATAACGGCTCTGCCTCTGCCTCCACTGCTCGACTATTTCTCTACCTCTGTACATATCCTGTCACTGTATTTCTGTTGCTCTGCCAAATTTTCACTCCTTTCACTGTATTTTCTATTTCATTTCAAAATTCTTCTTCCGTTTGTCTCCTTTTCCATCTATGCTGTCTCCTTTGCACTGCCTGCTTCTCTTTTTGTTGCCCTGTCTCTGTAAATATACTCTCCCTTTGTTCTTCTCTGCTATCTTCTCCTTTGCCTCTGCTGTTGTCCTTTGCCATCAATGACAACATTTCCAACACTATTATCCACTCCATTATAGTGAGAGAAACCCAAGTTCAAATTACCTTAGTTGTTGGCTAAAATGCATCCTCTTTCCACTTTTCTTTTACTTATGTGAGATGTATCCCATGTTAAAAGGGTGAAAAGGGATGTATTTTAGCAAAAAAACTGAGGTAATTTTATACTCAATTTATCTCACTATAATGGAGTGGAAAATATGGTTATAATAGGCTAGGTATTGTTTCTTATCTATTCCTATATTTTTCTACCACTTGATCACAAGTTTTGACTCATACTGTCTTATTTTCATCACATGAAATAATATTGAAGAGCTGCTTTCTTATACTAGTATATGAACCTATGTAGGTTATTTTACAATGGGAGCATGTAAATTTTTTTGTTCCAATCCTTTTCCTTCTCACTAGCTTTGTTTCATAATTTTACATGAGTGTTGAACAATAGAGAATTATGTTTTATTATTTATTTATTTATTTTGTGAAGAAAAACTAGGGAGCGAAAATTTTTTTGTGGGAGTGCGGTCTCAAAAATTTCTCCCAAATATGATCAATTAGGTAGCACGCTCTTAGGGTCGCTCTTTGAGCGCTTTGCTCAGAGCATGCTTTGGGAGTAGGAGCGGGGGTGGCTCCCCTGCAACACTGCTCAAGGGTTAGAGTTTGCTTTGAATGATTTAGGAGTTGTATTACCCCTTAATGATGAGTTAGTTTATTTTTCATCAGGGTTCATACTGTTAGATGATCCAAATATTATAGTCTAAAGCTAGGATAAAATATTTATTAAATTAGGGTATTTAAATTAATTTTGGAGACACTTAGAAATAGAATATTGTTAAAAAATATATGACTCTAGAAAAGTGTCTTACCTTAGGCTCTAATATAGGAAAAAAGTTAGTAGTTTTGTTAGGAGGATATTTATTGTAAATGGACACTTTTTGTTTTATCAAGTGGTCCATAGCTAAAAAAAGTTAGGACATGTAGCTTATAAATAGGTCATTTTCCTAATTGCAAGAGTGTTGGAGTCTACGTGTGTAAACTCTTGCAAATTTATCATGTAATTTATTTTCCTATTAATAAAATTACATGTCTGAGGAAAATTCTGCTATTATTGTGGTATCAGAGCACCAGGTTGTAGTTGATGTGAAGAGGAGATTCTAGCATTTCAATCATTTGGAAAACTGCATCAAATTTTCAGAGATTAATTGGTATGCATGTTTTTTTTAAGGGAAAAGAAATTTAATTATTCATTGATTTTATATTTTAAATCTAAAATATGGAGTTTTTGGTATTACTACTGTGTGGTTAGAAGATTTTTTTATGCTCATCGTACTGGAAGAATTGTCAGAATTCCAATTTAAAAAAAAAATCTTCAACTGCAATTTTTGTTAGCACCAGTGTCAAAGTATCAATGCATGAAATATGATAGTAATGCTTGCAAGAGCCAAGAAGTAATAAAAACTCCATTGCAACAAACAGATCCAAGCCCAGAGAATTTGTAGAACATGTTGAACATCGAAATTCCTCGCAGGGCAACCACATGCCAAGAAAAAAAGATAATATATATCGCTATGGTTGTGTGTGCAACACACACGAGGATGCGGTCTGGCCTATGCGGTATGTGAGAAACTGGTTCACATACTAAAAAGCCAAAATCATATAACTCCCTTCAACATTTTATGATTCCACTGAGGCCTGCAACATCAGGAAAAGCCAGCTCACACATTCGTATTTTACAAAGCCAGCTCACCCATTCGTATTTTACAGTAACCCCTATGAAGCCACTCTGGAATCTCTTATCATTTTTCCCACATTTTTTAATGTAACTTCACCAATAATTTGTGTCATGGCCCATTTTTTTTAGGGATGCAAGAAATCATACAAGCTAACATGTCTATGGGGAGTTGTAAATTTCAAATTTCAACACTGATAGCCACCAATTGGTAAACTGAAAACCCATGAAGTGAAGAATTCAACATCAAGTGATATTTTTCGTTGCAAGAATTCACAAGAAAATTTGTATTAATTGTTAAATTTTGCGGTCTGCAGAATTTCCTTCAGGATCTCTATGATTTCTTGCTCCGAAACCATCTTGGTTTCACTATTTTATCTAGTTGTCAAAACCACTGGAAATGAATTCTTCCCTTTCTGGATTCTGCGAGTAAATTTTGAACCTGCTGTAATCATTTGTGTTGTGGTTTTAGAGGCACGGATTTTGGGGGTTTGAAAGGGTCATAGTAGGATCCAGAGCCAGAGTCACTGGTGACACTGATTGTGTACCACAAATTATTGTGGTATACAAGAAAGTTTAGAATAAGCGTATAAGAAATATAATGAGAATAAGTTTAGAGTAAGCGTAGTTATATTGATTGGTAATATTTTGTAATTTTTTGGAGCAATAAGTAGATGAGGAGTATTTTGTAATTTATATTTGTTTTTTTTTGGAGAAATAAAGTGGGAGGTGAAGTGGTAAAAAAATTTGGCGTAAAAAGGAGATTTTATTTGTAATTTTATTTGGAGAGATAAGAATAATTTTTTAACTCAAAGTAGCTTTTTACTTTGAGGGGGGGTTAGAGTGTTTTTTTTAAGGCAACTTTGCAAGAGAATTGTAAAGAGGTCAAATTTTGAAAGATTTCATTGTAAACTCTTAAGAGAAATTGACTAGAGCCAAGTGAAAAGCTCAGTCATTTTTCTCCTCCTCCAATGACTATACGAGGGTCAAGGCCAAGTCCCGATAGATCTTTTTATTATTGTGTGGCGTGTTGCGTGTGGAGTGTCGCTCATCTTGATCTTTTTTTGTTTCTTTTGGAGCACTGCTTCAATTCTACAATGTCGAAGTTAATTAATCTTTTCTCTGATTCTGATAAGCTAGAAGAGGTGACATATTATAAGACATGGAAACGTATAATTGAAAACATTCTCATATATAATGAATTGCGGCATGAAATATGTGATGGCGACATTAATCCTAATAAACCAACAAATGCAACTTTAATTGAAAAATAGGAAGTCAAAAATTCCAAGGCACTAGCTCTTATAAATTCTTCAGTAAACAATGAGATGTATTTTCATATTGAAAATGCCTCAGATGCATGGAATTCTTTGCGTACATTCAAAGATCTCTTTGATACAAAACCTGAATAAAAAAAGGTTGATCTTCAATTAAAATTGCTCCAACAAAAATTAATTAAATGTGGTGATGTTCTTGAATATATTTCACAGCTTAAGAACATCAAGCAGGAAATAATAAATGTCGGTTTTCAAGTTGTTGATGAAATTTTCCTAACCACAATTTTATTTTTTTGATTTCCATCATCTTACACACATTTTTTGGAAACTTTGCAAGTCACTGTAAAATTAGAGAATATCAAGTTTGATGAGTTGAATGATATGTTAGCCCAACATGACAAAATTTTTGGGAAGAAGAAACAGATTTGGAAGATGTCTTATTCACAGAGGCTAGCACAAGTAATCCTCAATTGATAGTTCTAGAACCGAGGAAGAGGACATTACAATCAAATTCAAGCAGCACACAATGTACAAGGTTGTGGTCACAATCAAAGCAGAGCAAACAATTTCAACGGAGGCTACAGTTCAGGCTGGAGACACTTACAAGGCAGAGGGAACAATCAAGGCATATGATATAATCAAGGAAGAGGACAAAGTCGAGGCAGAGGAAAAACTCTGAACAAAGGACAAAGTAGAGGTAGAGCATAGTAGCAAGGCAGAGGTAGATATTTCAGTCAAATTGTTTGCAGAAGATGTAACAAAATTAGACATTATGTTGAGGATTGTATAACTTCCATTGATAAAATCCCTAAGTTTCATAAAAACACTGCACAATTTGAAAATGATCAACATGATCATGATGGTTCAGAATGTGTCTTCACAAACAAAAAATGCACAGCTTTACAATTTTCAACCTTTCTTAGAAGTGAATATGAAGATGCATGGATTTTGGATACAGGAGAAACTCAACACATGAATTTTCGACGTGACTTCTTTTGGAACTTCCAACAATGCCATCTCAATTCAATCTATCTTGTTGATAAAAAAAAACATAATACCTTATGGAAAAGGTGTAGTTAAAGTTTTTTACCTGGCATTGGAGAAAGACTGATTTCAAATGTATGGTATGTACCAACATTTAAGAAAAATTTGCTATCTTTAGTAACGATTCGACAAGTAGGACATCTAGTGATTATGGAGGATGGTTAGTTAAAATTAACTAAATCAAACAGAACACGAAAACAATGATTATAGGTCATGAATTTGGAAACTATTAAGTATGACAGGGATAGTTATTCCAAGAAATTCTGACTTTGCAGGAGTAGCAAGTAAAGAAATTTCACCGAGAATATTTTGGCATGTAATATATGGCCATCTCAACTTTGAAAGTCGCTCTCAGTTGCAAAAACAAGGAATGGTTAAGGGACTTCCAACCTTCAAAAGGGAAAATGAAAATTGTGAAGCTTTCATTTATGGAAAACAACATCGAGAGACTTTTCCCACAATTTCATGGCGAGAAAACAAGTGTTTGCAATTGGTTCACAGTGATATTTGTGGAACCTTACAAACTTCGCTACGAGGATGCATATATTTATACTCTTTGTTGATGATTTTAGCAAGATGACTCGAGTATATTTTTTGAAGAAAAAGTCAAAATCATTTGAAAATTTTAAAACTTTTCGTCAACTTATTGAAAATGAAGTTAAAGAGAAGATTAGCACTCTTAGAACAGACAATGGAGGAGAATTCACTTCTAATGAATTCAAAATTTATTGCATGGATAATGGAATAAAATGACATCTTACTAATGTCTACACTCCACAACAAAATGGAGTATTAGAAAGAATGAACCACGCCTTGTTAGGAAGGGCGAGATCTATATTAACTTTCAAAAAGTTAAGTCCTATATATTGGGTCGAGGAAATTCATAGAGTTGTCTACTTAAGGAACAAATCTACAATTGCTTCTTTAGACGGAATCACACCTTATGAAGCATGGTTTGTGTTGAGATTCAACAAGATGATGAGCTTAGTGAAGAGTCGCCTTCACTAAGTGGGCCCGCAGGCTATTTTTGGCGCAAGTCTATTTTTAGACTATGTCTATTTTTAGACATGATGATCATATTTCAGAAATTGCAGGATGCTATTTGTGGATGGTTGATCAAGTTGGAAAAATAGATGAAATTCTATTTTTAGAATATTGGGCGAAGTCTATTTATAGATCGTCAATCTAAAAATAGATGCATGTCGATTATTAGTAGCTCTTAATAATAATCGGACTCTAAACAACAACTTATTCTCTTAGAGCACTTCAGTTCAGTGCACATATGTGGCACAGTAGCTAACAGAAGGAATTATGCTATTCCTGAGGGTTTACTGGAGCTAATGCATGGACGACTCAGTTAGAAATCAAGTGGCAGAGTTATGACACGGTTGGAAGAAGTAGTTATGGAGTTGTATTTAGTTTAACTTAGTTAGACTCAGTTGAGCTAGTTGTATGTAGTCTAACTGATTGATACACTAGTGAGAGTGGAGTGAATTAATTATTTAATTAATTCATAAATAATAACTCATTAATCAACTGAACAATACAACAGTTAACTACAATGCATGGCAGTTTCAGTGGAGACCCAGTGGAGAGATAGGTGAAAGGGCAAGATAGACTATTTGTTGTGACTATAGCGATGCATTGATTGCATCACACACACATTGGAGTTTCCAATGAGGATTGCATAGTCAAGGCAAGTTTAATTCAAATTCATTCAGAGCTATTCTTAAACAGGGATTGCGCAGTGGAGGCAGGATAGTAGGAGGGCAAAGATCGGTGCATGGATTTGCAAGATTGTTCCTGATTAGTGTATGACGATTGTACTGTACTGAGAGCTTGATAAGATTTGTATGAAGATTTTCATATTATTCCATGATACATAATATATAGTTGGGGTTTTCAGCTTCAGGCTTTCCTGATTATAAACAACTGCGTTATGTGCGATTATTTTTATTTATGCTTTACATGTGTGTGCAATTAAATTTTCCAAAAAAGATTAACAAGGGGAATGATTCAGTATCTTGCATAAATTTAAATAGTGTGAGATTAAGTGGATCTAGGACATATGCATGCTTAGTGCATATAATTTATACATGGTATCGGAGGATTGTTGATTGAAGATTGCAAGTGTAAAGTGAGTTTGTGCTGGTGGACAATTCGAATTTGCTACAAAAGATTCTTGGTGCAGAAGTCGAGTATACATTGAAATGTCTTTCAACGGGTTGAGATTGGAGTATGCCCTTGATGGGAGATCGAATTACATAGCCTGGAAGGACATGATGGAGGTAGTTCTAGAGGATAATGGACTGAAGGAGTTCATCCATAGCGATGTTCCTAAGCCGGGATCTAGCGATGTTGCATTACTTGACACATGGCAAAAGAAAACGGAAAAGACGAGGATAATTCTGTTGGAAGATGTGAAGGACCATATTATGTCCAGCCTTCATGGGAAAGCCACTCGATTCTTAATGTGGAAGGCTTTGACAGATTTTTGCCAAAGAAGAAGTGACCAGAGGAAGTTGACGCTTAAAGACAAGCTCAAAAAAATAAAAATGGAGAAAGGCGACAATATTCCAAAATACCTCACGAATTTTGTCCACTGCAAGGATGAAATGGGAAGTGTGGGGGTTACTATTGATGAAGAAGAATTGGTGAGCTTGGCTCTCCTTGGGCTTCCGAAGAGTTGGCATAGCTACGAAGACTCTGTCAATGGACGGGAGAAATTGTCAGGATGGGAGTGACTTTGGTCAGCTCTTGTGCAGGAAGAGATAAGGCGAGGTACCAGGGATGGATCTTCATCGAAGAATGAAGATGAAGATAATTGCACTTTGGCTACCAAAGCAAGGAAAGGGAAGGGGAAGAAACATCCTTCAAAATCCGATGCTAAAGGCAAGAAGCAGGATTTGTCCAAAGTGAAGTGTTTTCACTGTCACGAACATGGATATTTCGCCACTAACTGTCCACAGAAGAAGAAGAACAAGAAGGTTGCTGGATCTACAGCTAGAAAGGCCTTAGCCTTGCAATTTGAACTTGATTTCTCCTTGATCGCATGCTTGGTTTCAAGCTGTATGGGATCAATGTGGTATCTTTATAGTGGTGCATCTTTCCATATGACGGGAGACAAAGAGTTGTTTAGTGACTTGGAGGAGAAGGACCTCCAGATGCATATAGAGATGGGCGACGATGTTCGGTACAGTGCGACTAGAATTGGGACCATTACCTTTGAGAGGGAGTATGGTAATCCATTCTTGTTGAAGAATGTTACGCATGTTCTAGGTCTGAAGAAGAACTTGGTCTTAGTCGCAATGCTGGAAGACAAGGGTTATGATGTTGTTTTCAATGAGGGAAAAGCCTTCCTTCGACATAAAACAACGGGTCAAACCAAGAAGATAGGGGTTTGAATTAAGAATCTCTACAAGCTGGAGGTAGATGGATGCGCTGCAATGGTGGGCAAAGAAGAAGAAGTGGTGAGCTGGGATGAGGACGAATTATGGCACAGGAGATTGGGCCATCTTCACCATGGCACTTTGAAGATTTTGTAGTAGATTTCTACTGGACTTCCCAAGGGTACTCTTTCATAGACAGATCAGTGCAAGGGATGTACTATGGGTAAGTTTGTGAAGACCACCTTTCATGAGAAGGAGAACTATGCTTCGGTGATCTTGGAGAGAATTCACACAGACGTGTGTGGACCATTCTCGATTGCTTAAACAAAAAAACATAGGTATTATGTTATATTTGTTGATGAATATTGTTGTAGATGCTGGATCTTCTTCATGCAGAAGAAGAGTGAAAAATTCTCAAAGTTCTGTGAGTTCAAGGCATTGGTGGACAAGGAGTCGGGGAAGCAAGTGAAAGCTCTACGGAGCGATAATGGTGGTGAATACATCTCGAGCGAATTCAAAGACTTATGTAGCAAAGAAGGAATTCGAAGAGAACTCATAGTGCCTCATAACCCACAGCTGAATGGGGTCGTGGAGAGAAAGAATAGAACAATCGTGGGTGTTGCAAGAAGGATGCTGCATGACCAGGGCCTACCGATGCACTTGTGGGCGGAAGCATGCAACACTGTGGTTTATGTGCAAAACCGTTGTCCTCATAGAGTACTTGGCATGAGTACACCTGAAGAAGCTTTTACTGGTAAGAAGCCTGATATTTCTCATTTGAAGATTTTTGGCTCACCTGTTTACATTCATGTGACAAAGGAAGCCAGGAAGAAGCTAGTCCAGCCGACTATAGAAGTTGGGATATTTGTGGGGTACACAGAAACACCCCATAACTATCGTGTGTATTTGCTAGACAGTCAGATGACTATTGTGCGATGGGATATAAATTTCAATGACGTGAAAGCCATGAATTTGTCGCTTGAGAGGGAGCTACACTTGCATGTGGAGGAGGAACTTATTGTTCCCAAAGATGAGCCTCTGGATGTGGATCAACCACAGGAGGAGATTCATGGAGTGGAGGAGTCCACTCATGCAGAACCAAACATCAGACAAGGTAGAAAGCGTACCATAGAAGCTGAGAGACTGAAGCTTGATGCAGCACAGAATGTAGGAGTCCCTACATCATAGCGCAGACAGAGACAGTCACCTGACCAATTTATTGGATACATGGCTCTTATGAGAAAGTGTATCTTGATAGAGCCATCTTTTGAAGAAGTAGTGCAGGAGCCCACATGGGTAGATGCCATGGTGGAGGATTATGACTCCATTGTCAGAAACAGTGCTTGGGAGATTGTTCCAAGGCCGGTGGGAAAATCAGTTGTAGGATCAAGATGGATCTATAAGGTAAAGAAAGCTACTGATGGGAGTGTCAAGAAGTATAAGGCAAGATTTGTTTCCTGGGGCTTCTCACAGATCGAAGGGATTGACTATGAAGAAATCGTTGCACCTGTCGCACGGTATTATTTCATACGGACCATCCTTGCTCTCTCAGTGAAGATGGGTTGGCACATTCATCAGATGGATGTGAAGACTGCATTCCTTAATGGGATCATTGAGGAAGAGGTGTACATTGAGCAGCCTGAAGGATTTGAGATCTTCATCAGCGAGTCGCATGTGTGCAGGCTCAAAAGAGTGTTGTATGGGCTAAAACAAGCACCATGTGCTTGGTACACTCAGATCAACAGCTATTTCACTGGACTTGGCTTCACCAAGAGTGAGGCGGATGCAAAGCGCACGGTTGTGGTGGAGGGTAAGCTTTTAATCATTTTGTACTTTATGTTGATGATTTAATACTAACGAGTGATGAGCGAGTTGATACACCCATGCAAGAAGATCTTGCAAAAAGTTTGAATGAAGGATTTGGGCCTCCTTCATTATTTCCTTGGATTGGAAATAGCGTTGGGAAGGTGAGCTTTGTTTGTGTCTCAAGGAAAGTATGCAGGGAATGCGGAGAAGTTTCACATGCAAGGCTACAAGCCTATCGACACTCCTCTTCCAGGAAATTGGAAGAAAGAGGATGTTACATCGACAGAGGTATTGGATGCCACTGTTTATCAACAATTGGTGGGTTCGCTCATGTATTTATTCAATACAAGATTAGACATATGCTATGCAGTGAACCAGCTTTTACAAGTGATGGTCAAGCCTACCAAGCTCTTTTGGAAGGCAGGCAAGCATGTTTTGAGATATCTCAGGGGCACATCTGATTATGGTTTATGGTACAGACAGACGGATGAGGTGAATTTTCATGGCTTCACGGATGCAGATTGGGCAGGAAGCCCAACAAAAAGAAAGAGCACATCATGAGGGATTTTCAGTATCATATTTACGGCAGTTTCTTGGTACAACAGGAAATAAAGATCCATGGCACTCAGTTCAGTGGAAGTGGAATACATGACAGCAAGTCAAGCTGCATGTGAGGCTATCTGGATGAGGAAGATTCTGGTTGGTTTGTTCAGTTCACATTTAGATCCCACAGTGATACATTGTGATAATTAGAGTTTCATTAAACTCTTGGTTAATCCTGTGTTTCATGATAGATCTAAACATATTGATATCCAGTATCATCATATCAGAGATTGTGTGCAGTGGAAGATCATGTTGCTTCAGTACATTCCTATAGAGGATCAGGATGCAAATATTCTAATGAAGGTGCTCACCAGGATCAAATTTTAATACCATAGAGGCAGGATCAGGGTGAAGGATAATCCCTATCTTGTTGAGAGGGAGTGTTGAGATTCAACAAGATGATGAGCTTAGTGAAAAGAGTCGCCTTCACTAAGTGGGCCCGCAGGCTATTTTTGGCGCAAGTCTATTTTTAGACACGATGATCATATTTTAGAAGTTGCAGGATGCTATTTGTGGATGGTTGATCAAGTTGTGAAAAATAGATGAAATTATATTTTTAGAATATTGGGCAAAGTCTATTTATAGATCGCTGATCTAAAAATAGATGCATGTCGATTATTATTAGCTCTTAGTAATAATTAGACACTAAACAACAACTTATTCTCTTGGAGCACTTTTTTTCAGTGCACAGATGTGGCATATCAGTGGAATAAGGGAATTACACAATTCCCAAGGGTTTACTGGAGCTAATGCATGGAGGACTCAGTTAGAACTCAAGTGGCAGAGTTATGACACAGTTGGAAGAAGTAGTTATGGAGTTGTATTCAGTTTAACTCAGTTAGACTCAATTGAGCTAGTTGTGTATTAAACTGAATGATACACTAGTGAGAGTGGAGTGAATTAATTAGTTAATTAATTCACAAATAATAACTCATTAATCAACTGAACAATACAACAGTTAACTACAATGCATGGCAGTTTCAGTGGAGACCCAGTGGAGAGATAGGTGAAAGGGCACGATAGACTATCTGTTGTGACTATATTGATGCATTGATTGCATCACACACACATTGGAGTTGCCAATGATGATTGCGTAGTCAAGGCAAGGGTAATTAAAATTCATTCAGAGCTATTCTTCAACAGGGATTGTGCAGTGGAGGCAGGCTAGTAGGAGGGCAAAGATCGGTGCATGGATTTGCAAGATTGTTCCTGATTAGTGTATGACGATTGTATTGTACTGAGAGCTTGATAAGCTTTGTATGAGGATTTTCATATGATACCATGATACATAATATATAGTTGGGGTTTTCAGCTTCAGGATTTCCCGGTTAAAAACCACTGTGTTATTTGCGATTATTTTTATTTATGCTTTACATGTGTGTGCAATTAAATTTTCCGCAAAATATTAACAAGTGGAATGATTCAGTATCTTGCATAAAGTTAAATAGTGTGAGATCAGGTGGATCTAGGACATATGCATTCTTAGTGCATATAATTTCTATAGTTTGGTTTCAAGCCTTGAGTTAAACATATTAGAGTTTTTGGATCAGTATGTTATGCATTAATTCCAAAAGAAAAATGAATTAAGCTTGAATCACGAAGCTTGAAGTGCACAATGATTGGGTATTCTGATGAGAAGAAAGGGTACCGAATTTTTTCTAATGGGAAATTTATTGTGAGCAGGGATGTGATTTTTGATGAAAATGAGATTAAGATTGCTGAAGAAATAGAAATTCTTCTTCAAAATTTAGAAACAAAAGGTGATAAAAGAAAAGGAAATATACAAAGTGAACCAAATTTAGACAATTGGTATGAACTTGAGTTTCCTTCATCTGAAAAAGATTCATCTAGTCCGTCTTCTTTACTAGCATCGTATGGGTCTTTTGGCAGTTTGCCCAAATCTCCTAGCAACAAAATTTCTTCTGACAATGACTCTCCACCCCTAGAATATGCAGTTGATCAACAAACATCTGTTTACATCAACCCTCTTTACAATGATGGTGATTTTTCACAATCTCAAACCAGTGAACATTAATTTCCAAAATGGGCAGTTCAACATTTGAAAGATGTAAGGCCTAATGAGCAAAATAAAACAAGAACAAGGGTATCACATAGAAGTGAAGAAAATTTTTCCTTCATAGCAAATTATTTTACTGAACCCTCTACATATAAACAAACAGTAAAACATAAAGAATGGAAATAGGCTATGGTTGATGAATATCACGCAGTTCTCGACAAAAATAGTTGGAAAAATTTTATTGTCCTTAAAATGTTAAACCCATCAGATGCAAATGGGTTTACTGAATGAAGTATGAGAAAAATGGAGACATCGACAAATACAAAGTAAGACTTGTTGCTAAGGGTTTTGTGCAGCAGGAACAGATTGATTATGAGGAAAATTTTTCTCCTACGACTAAATGGAACACCATTCGATTAACACTTGCATTGGCAGCCTAGAAAGGATGGAAAGTTCATCAGATGGATGTAAAAAGTGCGTTCCTCAACAAAGATTTACAAGAAGAAGTGTATATGACACAACCACCAGGTTTTGAAATTGAAGGACAGGAACATAAATTCTACAAACTGATAAAGGCTTTATATGGGTTAAAAAAAGCTCCCTAAGCTTGGTATATCAAAATGGACAAATACCTTCGGAAAGTTGGCTTTCAATGAAGAGAATCTAATGATACCTTGTATGTACACCAACAAGGTAAAAACATGGTGATTCTAGTTATGTATGTTAATGATATGATTATCACTGGCAACAATGATGATCAAATTGCACAGGTGAAGAAGGAGTTACATGCAATTTTTAAGATGGCAGATTTTAGACTATTTCACTACTATCTTGGGGTTGAAGCATTACAACTTCCACACCATATCTTCATTTCTTAGATTAAGTATGCAGCAGAAGTTCTTCGGCAATTTAGAATTCTGGATTGCAAGCCTGTTCTTATCCCCATGGAACAAAACTTGAACTTTCAAAATTTGAAGAGGGGGGGGGGGGGGTGGTGGATAGCACTACTTATCAATAGTTGATTGGCAGCCTCATTTATCTGACAACTACTTGACCAAATATTTCTTATGTCGTCAGTATTCTTTCCTGATTTATGCAGGAACCACGAGATAGCCACTGGAATGCAACCAAAAGAGTTCTTCGTTATATCAAAGGAACAAAATATTTTTGTCTTCTTTACAAAAAGACTAAAAAATTTGTACTTGGTGGATTTTCAGATGCCGAATTTGCTGGCAGTATTGATGATAGGGAATCAACCTTAGGTTATTTAATGAACATGGGGTCAGATGCAGTTTCTTGGAGTTACAAGAATCAAGCTATAATGACCACTTCTTCAGCAGAAGAAGAGTACATATCAGCATGGGAAGCAACATGCGAGATTGTTTGGTTGCGTAGAGTTTTATAGGACTTGGGAATTCCTCTAGCAGACGCTACATAATTATTCATCAACAACCAATCAGCTATAAAGCTTGCCAAGAACCAAAATTTTCATTCAAATACAAAGCATGTGGACACCAAGTATCATTATATCATATCACTCATTGCAAAGGATGTCATCAAGATGATTTATTGTCCTTCAGAAGATTAGATCTCTAATATCTTCATCAAACCTCTTGGCAGGATAAAATTTACTAAGTTCGGGGATGAACTTGGTATAGGTTGTAATGTATCTTTGGATCATAAGGGGGAATGTTAGATGATCCAAAAGTCATATTCTAAATCTAGGATAAAATATTTATTAAATTAAAATATTTAAATTAATTTTGGAGAGACATAGAAATAGAACATTGTTAAAAAAGATATGACTCTAGAAAAGTGTCATATCTTAGGCTCTAATATAGGAAAAAAGTTAGTAGTTTTGTTAGGAGGATATTGTTTTAAATGGACACTTGTTTTTTTAGCAAGTGGTCCATAACTAAAATAAGTTAGGACATGTAGCTTATAAATAGGTCATTTTCCTAATTGCAAGTGTGTTGGAGTCTATGTGTGTACACTCTTGCAAATTTCTCATGTAATTTATTTTCCTATTAATAAAATTACGTGTCTGAGGACACTTTTGCCATTACATACATGCAAGGGTTCCTTCAATTGATGTGATGGAGTAATGAATGCTTAGGAATCGGGTGCTGGCCAGAATGAGTGAGGTAGAGCTCAAGGTAGGCTTTTGCACACATGCTAATATTTATGTCCCTGGTCATCTTTTGCATTTTGATTTTTCCTTCTTTAGATTTTTTGTGGCCATGATATGCTCTTTCTATTTATTTTAGTTGATTCAACCTCCTAGGGAAAATTTTTCGGGCCCTACCCAAGTATGTGGATATATGAGTGCTAAATCCCAAAGAACCAATGACAAGATGAACTTGAAGAATGGAGATGAGATATGGGCTTGTAATTTAAGATGGAAGGTGTTAAGTATGAGGTATGAGAAGATGGAACTATGTTATCTCAATTAGAGTTTCCCAAGTAATTCCCATCCTATACCTATTAGGCCTTAAGGGAGGTCCCACTAGACTAGGATCAAATTTTAATCCCCCAAGTAAGGTGAGAAAAAAATAATGATCAAAGCTCATAATTGTTCCAGATCACCCCATAATCCATACCAAATTCCAAAAAACAAACAAGTATAAGCACACTATTGGAAAATGACCAAAGTACCTTTTGAGTGGAAGCCCACCTTCATCCATGTGCTCATGACAAATAGGTGAGAAGAAAATGACTGATGCAAGTGGTAGAGATATATGGCACATCATTAGCTAATGGTGGTTGTCAGAGGTTGCTAACTATCAAGTTGATTGATTGGTAGTCATGAATAGGAGACATTTTTTCTCTTATGGGGTTACCCATTTTGGTGGGTAACATTGTCGAGCTATGTCTTCTTGCAACTAAACTACGCCTCTTCAATAGAGTTTTTACATAACTACACTCTAAGCTACAATTGTTAGCACTTCAAAAAAGTTCACTATAAAAAAAACCAATGTCCAATCATGGTATAAAGCATTCAAAACAATGTAATAGCCAACTATTATATGTAACCAAATAACATATTGCAAGGAACCATAACATCACACATAACTAAAGAAAAACATAAGATGTTGGAAATACCCAAGTTATGTGCTTAAACTTTATTAATGAAGAGTAACTTTTTTATCAAGAAAATCGTAGAATTCCCACCTATCACCGAGGAGACCTGAGATCGAGTCATTGGGATTGCCAATATACTCCCGATCCTACCGCCCACAAGCCTCACCAGATAAGTAAACCAAATTTCAAACCTAGGTGGGGCCCCTATATTAGTTGGCCATTGTTTTTCCTAGACCGATGGGATTATTAATAAGAATGTTACAACAATATGAGTACAATATAGAGGAGTCTTTCCACTCCCTATGACTCATTTTACATGAGCACAATAAAACTAAGCTTTAAATACCTCAATGCTTCTTTCTTGAAAAACAAAACCTCAAAAAATTTGTGGGTCTACCTCTTGTAGATCTTGTTTATTCACCAATACACTTAAAACAAAGTTGCCATGCCTTAGAAAATTCCAAGCCTTTTGCTTAGAATCTCCCAAGGTCTTTGTGTATACTACTTTAAGCACACCAAATTCAAGTTGCACACCCAAGCTTAGTAAACCTCAAGAATATGTATTTTCTCACTTGAATATCACCAACAAGTCGAATACTTATCCCATATTGAGTATTTTTTTCATGATCTTCTCCCCCATGATGATTCCTTAAGGGTATCACATCCTCCACTTCAAATAGGAGTGGTGTACAACCATTTTTTGTTCACTCGTGTGTCTTATCACCATCTCCAAGACATGACCCTCAATTCTACCCTCAAATATTATGAAATTACCATTGACTCCTTGAACTATGCCCAAGAAACACTTACTAATTCCTTAGGCCTCAATGGTCATGATACTTCAATTGGCCTTCCTACTTTGTGGGGTGCTACCAATAAAAACACCCAAACATGTGTATTTCCTACTCAACATGCTCTTCATGGCACCTTGCCCTCATGAATTAAGGAATGTATAAACCACTTCATTTTTCATTCTCCCAAAAATGCATCAACAATCCAAGTCATCCTCAAGGTGTGGGAAACATATATAAGAATGTTGCTTCATGGAAACACTCAACTCATTTTCATACCCATTGAAATATTCTACCAAGTTGCACAACACTTAAGTGTGTTTTTCCATCTGGAAAAACCACACAAGGTGCTTGTTGTCTAGATTTATCACCTTATGTTATAGCTTGCCATGTCTACCCAAAATAATTTAAACGGTTTGGCAAAGATGCCTATTGAAAAAAGTAAGGAAAGGAAATTATAGCATGAATCATCTATATAGAGTGTTGTAGGATTCGACCCCCCCACCCCCAATTTGGACCTTGGAACCTTGCGCTAAGTGGGACAAAGAGAAAACAACACAAATATTTGGAGGTTCAGGTTGGTTATATGAAAACCTTAGACAAATTGGTCCTTGATGAGGAGTTGTGCAACACCATACTGAGAAAATTGATCTTCTACATCCCTTGCAATGGTGGATTTGGGACCAACCATGCAAGCAGGGATCGAGGGAATATATTTTATTTCAAGTGGTGGAACATGTATGGCGATGATATCCTATAAATACAATATTTGGCAACATGGGTGCTCTTAGAGGTGGTGAACACATTTTCTGGAGAGAGGTGTTGGAGCACCTATAGTTTTGTCTATAATGTCGAAATGAATAGATGTACACTAGGGAAAGATATTTGTTTATGTTCATTACAAATTATGATTATTGTCCCATTACTATGAGGAGGCAAAAACAAATAAGGACTTTATGGGTTTGGGACAAAAATTCAGAGGAGGGTAATTTGGAGGATGGAGCATTGTATTTAGAATAATTAGAGGATGCTCTTCTGGATGATGATGATCATTTTGAGATGTCACCCCCATTTGGTGCCATGGTCCCCATGTCTAGGATTCCAACTAGAGTTAGTAGGGGCTTCATCTTTAGTTTTGTAGTTGTCGCTTCCATCTACTTCACTACCACCATAGGAGGCCCATGCAACAGTCATCGTGGTGTAGTGAGGAGATAATAGTAAATAGATTCACTAATTTTTTTGTCATAAATGATAAGTGTTTTGAATTTGGACTTTTGGGTATTTCATACTTTAGTGTGTAGATGGAATATTTTGTAAACATTACTATTTGTTCATGTTGATAGTTGCTAGATCACTTGTTTCAATGATAAGTTATTGGTTTTTTTCTACTATATGCTTAAAAATTTCATTTTTATTTGTAATTTCTAGAATATAGATGGTTGATGCTCAAAGAATTAAACATTAATGTATTATGGATGCCACTTCTATCTTGATTTATGTACAAAAATGCATGTTTTCATACATTATACAACTAATTTGGCATTCTCGATATTTTTTTTTGAATATAAATTCAATATCTATCTATCTGTAACAACCCTGGAAAAAAATCCATGTAATAAAAGTTAATAAATGAAAAAATAATAACCACAGTTGATGGGACACTTATTCCAAGATGAATGTTGCTCAAAACATCCTAGTGGGTGTTCGTTTGGTTTATTATGGCTAAGGAAATTGACAAAGGCAAAGGAAAAGGCTTTGGAAAGAAAAAATCGCATTTTTGGCACATTTATTTATGAAAATAATGGAAATTAGGAGAAAAGGGAGGTGAAAGGTCAGAAGTTTCACATGAGGCGGAAAATGAAGGAAAATAATGGAAAATGAAGAAAATAGACGCCTCATCAATAAAAAGGCTTCGGAGGATCAGATGGTACCTTTTGTCAATTTAGTTTTGGACCTCTCTCATTATTTTCTCTCTCACTCTCTCTATCTCTCTCTCTCTCTCTCTCTCACTCACTCATAGACACTTAGTATTTTCTTGGGGCACTTTGGCATTGGATCAAGAAATCAAAATAAGGCAAGAGGAAGGAAGGAGAAAGAAATGAAGAGAAATATCAAGCAGCTACAACAAGATTATTTGTAGGTATTGATTTGCATGTGTGATTTCCTTGCTATATTTTTCATGCATGGTATTGCATGTGGTTATTTTCTGTCATGGCATGGGTTTTTCTAGGAGTGACAGTGTTTTCAACCTAGCCTTTCCATTTCTGGATAGCCATGTTGTGATGGGATCCTCATGTTTTGGTTGAGTTGGATTGTCGGATGGATTTGAAGTTGAGTGAGGTGGATCTATGAAATGATAGAACACATGGAATAGTAACCCTTGAACCAAAATGTGGGTTGTGGCAAATCCAAATAGTGTGTTGCCTTGGTTTAGGGCCTAGTGATCCAGTGTGGATTGTGGTAAATTCTGAGAGGTGGGTTCTCTCCATCAGGCCTAGGAATATTAGGTTGGGATATACGGTAGATCATAGAGAGTATGTCTTGGTTTAAAGCCTGGTAATCCCTATATCAGACTGTGGATTATGGTAAATACTGAGAGAATAAGAGACATGAAAAATACCTCATAGTGTAGGCGGAGAAATCCACTAGCATCCATGCTTGTTTTTGCCTAGTGATCGGGTGGAGATCATGGTAAATCTTGTTATGAAATGTTCATTGTTTTGACCTAGTGATCTGGTGTGGATTACGATAAAGCCTGATTTCTATTCATGAGGGTGAGGTTGTTTAGCCTAAGGATGACCTGTTGGTTCTCTCAGTTTGAGTCCACATTCATGCTTGGAATATGGCATGGGGGTGATTGGCTGAATAGATATTTGGCTCAGCCAATCTATGGTCGAGTGGAATGTGGTAGTCCCATCTCTGATTGGTTTTTAGATTCATTAATGAGAAGTTTATTTCCTTGGTATTTGATGTGTAAATGTACTGGTTTATATGTATATTCTATGTTTGTTGTATCCTTGATATTTCTGTTGTTATTATGCTAGTTATAAACATGTATTATGACAGTGGTGATGTATGGCCCTTCTCATGTTTTTATTTTTAAATGAATAAATTTTTTATCTATGACCTAATAGATGATACTAAAACAAATGATGTCATGGAATAATTTTTCTTAGTGATTCTTAGATAAGTATGAAACCCCTATGCTTAGATATGTTTTTTACACCTGTAGATTACATATTCGGATATGTTTGAGGAAATACTTGTCATGGCTAGTAGGGGTCAATTAAAGTCCCTGTTCGAATAATTGCTTTAGAATCATTGTTTAGTTGTGTTATCGTTGGGTGTAGAGTCTGATTATCTTCTTTATTTAGATGTATCACCACATTGGACCTCGGTTCTTAACGCAGTGGCAACGCCTCCCTTCGTTTAATCGTTGTCAGGGGGGTCTCGGGGGGGCAATGACGATTTTATGAACCCCCCCCCCCCCCAGTGGGGGGTTTCGGGGGCATCACCCCCAAAGCTAAAAAAAGATGTAAAATTGCCTTGTAAAATATTGTAATTTCATAGTTAATCTGGATCATTCATTAGGTAGATGATCTGACGATACAAGTTACATTTAATGTAAGGTTTTTTGCACTAGAAGGAAACCCTTCGTTTTGTATGAGGGTATTGTATTGCAACTGTGTATTGAGTGTATATTCTGAGCGAGAACTAGAAAGGGGGACTACGTGAGAGTGTAGAGGATATTACAACATATCTATTGTAGGTTGTGTCTCTTCATTTTGTTGGATAATAGAAAGGAAGGACTGGTTGTTTCCGTGGACGTAGCCCAAGTTGGGTGAACCACATATATCTGTGTCTCTCTTGTTTTATATTCTATTTATGTGTTTGCGTTTCCGCATATTCTTTGTGTTCCATTGCTGTGTAATATATAATTTTCTAAAAATTATTTCATTCCTAAACTTGTCATTGAATTCTGAGCAGTGGCCTGGACTACAGGCCTAAAAAGTTTCCTTAAATCCTATGGACGCAAGTACAAGTCAAGGAAATTAAGTTCCTAGATGCATGGATGCAGGCCTTTTCATGCGCCCAAGGGGTTTTCTTCATAAAATATCAATGGGACCTAGGGAATTTACAAGTGGTATCAAAGCATGGTTGCGCTCTCCTTAGGAAAAGTCTGAAATTTTCAATATTTTCGTCGTCATTTATTCAAGTTGGCCATGTATGTGTTTCTCATGTTACAGTCCATGTACTTGTTGCATCCACGTGGCGTTGGTCATTGTGGCAGTGGTGTCGCCATGGAAGGGCTGTTGGGGTTGTTGTCATTGTTTTGTCATGAGCATATGACTGGTTAAACATGTCGGTTGTTTACATGTGGTCAAGTTTGCATTAGTATGGTTGAGGTTGCTATGCATAAGGTTATGTGTGCAGTTGGTATGGTCATGCATTAATGACTAGAATATACCTAGAATGATGCTTATCTGTTGATATACCATGTGTTACAAGTCTATATGTTGTTATGATTATGTTTATACATGTATTACGCTGATTGGTTGATCTTGCAGATGAGATATCATCCCCGAGTTATGCTAAGGTATGTTGGTTTATTGTGATTTGGTTTAAGTTGACATGAGATACTTGCAGGAAGAAATTAAATATGCCTATCAACATGGTAGAATACAAAGGTTCTCCTTATGAATTCGATGAGAAACATGGTGTTGGGCACTCATCTGATTTAGCAGATACACTTAGAAGTTTGAAGGAAGAAACAAGGAGTTGTAAGGCAGACAATGATAGAATCATACATACAAAAGAAATACAAGAAGAAGCGAATGCAACAATCCTTTAGAGTATTTCAAATGTGCAGCGACATGGGCCACTCCGGATCAGTTATGGATAGGAGGATGGAACTAATGGTGCATATGGCAGTAGGTATCCCGGTGGTTACAGGTCGAGTAGATATGACATAATTAGAGATGTCATATTCTTGGATAGGAGAGGTGACAAACACAGGTACTACTCTAGGTCTAGTTCTGACAGGCATCATGATCGTCATCGCTATCATCCTTATAGGAGGAGTGACAAGGGGTACTTACTAGATGAGTTTAAGAAATAAAATACACCTACCTTTGACGAAGAGATGAAGAAAGCACATGATGCAAAGGCATGGTTTATTGGTATGAGGAAGTTTTTCAGATTGCATGACTATTAAGAAAACATGAAATCTAGAATAGCCACACTTAGTCTCAAAGGTAAAGCATACATTTGGTGAGAATATATGAATATTTTCAAGGGTATTTATGATGAGGAAATGACTTGTTGTGAGTTAAAGAGGTTGTTTAGGAAGAATGATATGTCAGAGAGGTACTATGGTGTTATAGCTAAGGAGTTTTATGAGTTGCAGATGGGTTCCATGACAGATGATGAGTATACTAGCATTTTTCTTGAGTTATTGAGATATGTGTGTTACCTCAAGGAGGAGAAGGCCGATATTTAGAGATTCATTAGTGGGCTTCCAGTATCTTATAGAGACCAAATAGAGTTCAATGAGCCTAGATCATTGGAGGAGGCCATTTGAAATCTAAAAAATTGTTATGAACAATCAAAATGCAAAGTTGGGCCTAAGCGTGATTTGAAAGGAAATGATAAATCTAAAGGAAGATGGCCACCAAAGTAGGAAAAAATGCAAGATGCGGGTGAGAAAGAAAATGTGGTTCCTTACAAGAAGCTCAATATGACTGGGAAAGGACCTAGAGAGAAGAATACTAGAGGTGATGGTAGATAATTGTTTCCATATTGGATATGTGGCAAGGATCATCGTAAGAGGGACTATCAGTAGTATCTGGGTGGTAGACCCCATATCTATAGTGCGTTGTTTTTTGGTAGCATCACATGTACTCTAAGCCCCAAATTTTGTGGAGAGGCTTAGACATGTGCATTACAAATAACCCAGAAATTGTTTTGGTAAATTCTACCCAGAAAACAATTTTATAATAGAAATTAATTATTTTTAATGAGGACCCTAAGTCTAACTTAGGAAATTAAAATAATTAATCAGTATTAATGTAAACTGTGGATGAAACTTCCAAAAAAAGTAGATCAAGTCTAATTTAATCTTAGTCATTGATTGGAGATCTCATCCTGGCTGTTGATTTGTTAACTAGAATACTATAAAGGAATGCTTGAGGGTCATTTATAAGATACACCGAAAGGATTTAGAGATCAATTTTTTCTAACGAAGCAAGTGCTCAGAAGAAAATTAGATCTAAGTGATTCTTGATTGTAGTGAGGGGAAGTAATTCTGCTTGGATATTTTCCTGAGCCGGAGAGTACACAGTAGAGAAGATAGAGAGCAAATCAATAGAGGTAGTGTAGCAGCTATGCAGAGGTAGCGCAATCCCATGCAGAGGCAACACTACAAAATTGAGGGAATCCATATTTAGTTGAGCGTCATCCAGATCCATTACCAAAGAGTCGAGGTGTGAGACCGGAAGAGGCCAGAATGGAAAATCCATCCAACAGAAGACCAGCTATGTAGAAGCCACGTAGTCCCCACACAGAGTGACACAAAGACTATGCAGTGACTACGGAGAGACTGCGCAACGCAATGAAGGGCTTGAAAATCTAGGGTTGTTGGTTAGTTAGGCTTCCAAATTAGTGTGATATTTCTCTCACTAAATTTTTGTCAGTCATATTCTCTGTAGGGGTTTACAAAAAGGCATTCCATATTTGTATTCAGTAAATCAATGCATAATATATAAACCCTCAAATCTACTGCACCGGTTTTCCTGCATTGGGTTTTTCCGGGGACAATTGTTCAAAAATAATGTTGTCCCGTGTGTTGGGAAGGTAAATCCCCTCTACAGACAGAGACGATCCCTCTAGCCATAGAGTGGGTCTAGCAAAAAAGGGACAAGCTAAAGTGTAGGTTCCTAATTAATGAATGAAAAGGACAGGGTAGATCGACCTACCTAGAGTCCAACGCTGTCGTCGCTGTAGTGGTGGTGGCCTCTTGATCTCTATCTCAACGGGTCACAATCCTTCCGCAATAGCGCTCGTATACCTGCACGAATATCAACGAACAAGAGAAACATAAAATACAATGATTTCATTCATAATCAACTAACCAGTCAAGGAATGTTAAGCATATTTCATCAAATAAAACACATTAACGCAAGATGGGAACCAGACAATAGTCATGTATATATATAAATAGAAGAAAGAGTTACAACCGGAGCCTTGACGTCGCAGCCTCCTTCAGCGGAGTTCAGTCGAAGTGAATCTCGAAGGATCATTGGGGAATTTGGACGGGGTGAGGACACAAACCTAAACTCTCTCGACAAAGGTCTCTTTCCATTCTATCTTTCTAGCGAAATTTTCAAGAATTCCCTTCAGCCTTTCAGCTATAATATGTTCAACTAGCTCATCAATGGAAGAAGGATTTATTTATAGAGGGAGAGGAGGAGGTTGGGATCCCTACAACGGTGGAAGGGAGGCCTTATCCCTTGGGAGGTTTCCCCAAAAGGTGGAAACAAGAGGCCAAAGGAGGGGGGTCATGGTTATTTAGTCGAACCACTCTAGATGACTCCCCCACAAACTTGTTAGGATAGAAAATTTACCTCTATATTTAAAAAAAATTCCATAAATAGGTTGGCATGGGTAGCTCACTGGGATAGAGTGCCAATGTGCATGGGGTCCAGTGTTAATCTTCCTGATTACCGCGAAGGCATAACGGTTTACTAGCGCCAAGGAAAAAACATGTGTTTTTGATGACCTGCTCAGGAAATTGTCAACAGAAGGAATGTTGTCCTCATGAAAAGGGATGCAATGATGGTATTTAAAAGGCATGGCACTTTGTATTAGTCACAGAAATAATCCCCCAATGTGTGTGATGGGATTGCAGGGACAGTGACAAAATGTTGTGTAATAGATGCCCCTAAAGCATGAGGTCCGAGAGAGAGGGAGTGGTGAAATGCTTTATGAGAATGCGTTCGAACCAAACATTGTTGTCGGAAGACCTGCAATTATAAATACAACTAATATCTATGATACATGAACATGTGGCATGGGAACAACCATCCATGATAGAGTACATAAAAACTGAGATCCGAGGTATGGACGCAACCATCCAGTAGTAAGGATCAACAAATAGACTCAAGTATGGTCACAGCCATCCAATAAAAAATATTCATGCATAAAGTCATGATAAAACACAATACCTCGCAGCCTAGATCTTATCAAACAAAACCCAGGGTCTTGTGCTCCATCTCGACCCGAACAAGTACAAATTCAAGCATGCGAATATGTGAGCTGAAGTCGAACATGCATGAAAGTCACCTGATTACTAGCCAATGATGAAATTTGTTAACAGACATGAGAGAAACCACCAATAATGACAATGGTTCTTAAGGTACAACAGGTACAATCCACAGAATGTGAACATTGATCTGGCGTCGAACACCCGTAGAACCACTCGATCGAAGGCCAATGATGTGGACCTGTCGTCAAATGTGAAGAAATTTCCATTGATGCATGCAAGCTCCAAGGTACTAGAAGGGAGTCTCTAGATCAACTTCCTGGATAATGAGCTGAAGTCGACAGGAAGTGACTCGGTCGAAGGAGGGCCATAATGTTTCCCACATCATCGACACGAGACAGAGGAACATGATGATAGTGAATCAGGACTAGATAGAGGATCCGAGGAAGGTTGAAAACTACAGAGACAAACTTCTCTTGAACATATCAGTGACACGACTCTGGATTTGGTAGTATTTTAAATCAAGGGATATGAGGTCATGATGACGTGGAAAAGAGCAGATGAGAGGTCAAAACAGATTACCCAAACCCATGGAAGCAAAAATGATGAAATGAGATGTCCCCAACCCGACACGAATGCAGACGAGTGTCATGTTCAAGAGCAACATACTGCCGACATGACTAAAAAATGGTTCCATTTTCCCCCACCATTTCTGGCGAATACCCCACTTATTTTTGAAAAACAATCTTGAAGGGGATAGCATATGCTTGTAATGTAAGTTTTCCCTTCGGAAAAATCCATCCTAGTACATTTTATGAGCCCTAGGAAGGAGGAACTCAGGTAATGTCATGGTGACGATGTCCGATGTCATCAGGGTTTAATGAATCTGACAAAGGAAGAACTCAACATATTTTCATGTTTAGAGAGTTTGAAAAGAAGTGGAAAAGAAAACTCCAGCATGTTCCTTTTCATAAATAGTCCCTCAAATCCGAAAAGGTAGAAAACAATATCTGAAAGAACCTCTTAGTCGCTATAGGCTAAGGTATTCCTTTTTCATAAATAATCTATCCCAGCCCGAAAAAGGGGTAAACGTATACTGGGTAGATATCATTTTGCAGCCATTTAATGAGTTCAAAATGACAAGAGTCTTAGCAATCTTTTCAATTTTAGAGAGTCAGAAAAGAGCTGAAAGATGACTCCAGCAGTGACTTTTTCATGTTTTTACCGAGTCCGAAAAAGTATAAAATACAACTCGTTACTTCATCGCTATCTCATTAAAAACTCGTCGTTGCACAAGAGACAAACGTAAAACCCATTTCTAGAAATAACATAATGTAATAATCGAAAATATATCTTAAAACCTAATTAGGGTTCTGAAAAGTTATAAAATGCCAAAAATGGTAAAAATTAATTACTTTTCACTTTTACCTCTTGTGGAGCAATAGTTACCCATTTTAGACTGTGATTTTGCAGTGACGATAGCGGGAAATCCGACAGATCAATCTCGAATCCGTCGGTTCCAGGTAAGAGCCAACATCCTTCCCTGCATTTTAATTCCTCTTTCATTTTCTGCAACTGAAAATTTGGAATTATGTGGGGGAATTTGTAAAAAATAGGGCACGATGGTTGGAGTGAGTCTCAGGCATGGACTCGTGCCAATCTCCCAAATTCCTGAACTGGGGCACGCCCATTGGCGCGATTGTTTCCCAAAAAGTCATGCCAATCGCACAAAAAATTTTAAGATTACAATGCAAGCAAACGGGCCCAATTTTCACAAATTCAAAGCTTTTAATTTGGCTAATGAGGTTCATATGAACATGTTTGCAGGTGTGAAGCAAAAAAATGGTGATCGAATGGAAAGAAAGGGAACACAGTGAAGAAGACGAGCTTGCCGTGGACAATGAAAGATGCATGGAAGTTCTCAGAGACTGTGGACAGAAAAAAATCTTCATGACACCGTGCCTCAGAGCTCAACCGGAGCTGCTGTAATATTTGATCAGTATTTGGGATGAGGTTTAGGAAAAATTCATCCTTCGTGATCAATAAATCGAAATTGATGTTTCAAAAATCTATTTCATAACAGGACTATCGCGAAGGGGGGCAATAATAGTCCTGACCGACACTCGACCCACCATGGAGAACATGAGTATGGTGATCGATAGGGTATTTCGACGGGCACGAAAAGGATCAGGAAGTAGGAAAAGGGATATCCAGACTATCCTGAACTTGGAACTAAAAGTAGTGCTACACACCATCATGCGAGCTGCGGGATCGCAAGTACTGCACGAAGCAACAAAAACATAGCTACTTCTTGTAGTAGACTGTCTGACACCGACCCTCTACAACTGGGCAGAGGAAATGACGATCAATATGAAACATCAACTAACAAAATGCAAGAAGACCAAACTAAATTAGTTCAGATATGAATCCATCCTGGTATCATTCTTCTTGGAACAACTGCCAATCTTCCAGTGACAGGAATTTATAGTCCCAACACCACCAGCATAGGAGCCACGGATGGCCCATTGGGTAGTACTGATGCCAGGGTCAAGGGGCGGTCAACAGATGTTCTGGAGACTGGAGTTATTTGATTGGCTCTACCAACAGTTGATTGTCATGGAGGACTGGCCCTACTCTGGCATAGATTTTACTGGTGATCCAGACCTCCCACTCCCAGAAGGAGAG
Organism: Pinus albicaulis; assembly: GCA_034641835.2. NCBI lineage: Eukaryota > Viridiplantae > Streptophyta > Pinopsida > Pinales > Pinaceae > Pinus > Pinus albicaulis. Next base: position 1,269,313,413 of record CM076574.1, on the reverse strand, counting down.
GATTGGGATGAAGCACTTGGTAAGACTCATTTTTTATTTTCATGAGTATTATGATTTTTTTGTTATGTATGTTCTGACATTAAATCCATGTGTTATTGCAGATGTTGGACTAGAAAGACCTGCAGGCATGTCTCTGATAGTGAGGCGATTCCCTTATGACTTTGATATTTCCCCTCATGGTGAGGGAGGCGAGGAGGAGGAAATTGTGTGCAACCTGGAGGGAATCTCTCGTGGGGTCCTAGACTATGCGCAATTCGATGATGTTCCTCATGCATACCACAGACACACTGTAGGAGTGTCAAACCGAGTTCATCGCTTGCTGAGGTGGCTTGTACGGGCAGTGACATGCTATCATGAGCATCACACCAATTAGACACCTAGTATTAATATTTGCATATTTTTGAGAGACATGATGTCTCAGGATGTAACAGAAACACACATATTTTTTGAAATTATGATGCACACTCATGCAAAAATTCAATATAATATATATCTATTTTCCTATATGGATATTTTTCGTGTGATGATGATTTTATAGATTACGCAAATGTCTATCTAATAAAATGTTAGCCATTGTATCATTTAATGCATTCATTCGCCTATGAATATGTTGATATGTGATATAATCAAAATTTCTTTCCAGCAAATGAACACGTAAATACAACCTTAAAATTTGAGGGTTTCTAACTGAATAATGTCCATTAATTTGAAGAACAAGAAGTTGTGAGTCTAGATTTACAACCAATGCACGAATGCCAAGGGTAATCGCCTCGGTTAATAATTCAATAACAACACTATACTCAACGACATTATTTGTAGTTCTTCCTATAAAAATACCTTGTAGATCTATCAACTCACTAGCAAGATCATAAATCACCCAGGCTATTGAAAACAAGTTCCGAGTACTGCGGGAAGCACCATTCGGAAAATCGACATAAGGGGTAATAGACATCTGCACAATAAGCAATGACCCAATAAGCAGGAAAACGCTTGCAAAGGACACCAAGCCAAAAATGTAAAAAAATTAAAAGAACACCTATGTACACAAAACATGCACAAATGACTCATGCATAATAGTTTGTGAGATAAAACCCATTTATGGGCTGATCTAGAGGATGACCTTCACAATCAATGATCTCATAGGCCCCATTATGCAAGATACGTTTAAAAATGTAGGGCCCATGACACATGGGTTGAAATTTTCTTGCCCCCAGCTTATCATGAGCTTGGTCGTACAGGAGAACAAGGTCTCCTTCTATGAAGGAGTGAGGGGAAACCGACTAGTCAAAATGAGCTTTGACCCGCTTGTTCTGTGCCTCTATGACCAAATCAGCCAAGCGACAAGTTTCATCCAGCCTTTATAAGTAGAGAAGACACTCTTCTTCTGGCGAAGTGTTCGGTAGCAATTCAACAGCCAACTTGAGCGAAGGTATTTCACACTCAATCAGAAGGGTAGCTTCTAGACCGTAAACAAGTTGAAATGGAGTGAATCCGGTCACATCCTTAACTGAGGTTCGATATGCCCAAAGAGTAAAAAATAACATGAGATTCCAATTAGATTTGTGCATCCCAATCGTACATTGAAGCATGGTGACAATAACTTTATTCATGACTTCAACCTGGCCATTGCCCTGAGGATAGTACGACGTTGAACTGTCGTGACGCAGACCCAACTTGGAAGTCAACTCCGCCACCATATAATGCCAAAAATGGGAACCATGATCAGTAATGATGGCTTGAGGGACACCAAACCTATAAATTATGTGATTGAATATGAATTGAGTTGTTTTCTTACCGTCATCTATAAGTGTAGGCATTTCTTCGACCCATTTGGTGAAGTATTCTACAGCTATGATGATATAAGCATCCCGCGGTCGAGTGAGGGTTACACGTCATAAAATCAATGCCCCACTTCGCAAAGGGACCAATGGTAATGACAGGGTGGAGATGTGAAGGTGGCACACGCATCTTATGATGATAAATCTAGAAATCATTACATTTTCGAAAAACAACAATGTAGTCCTTGAAGATGGAGGGCCATAAATACCCAGCACAAAGAATCTTCTATGCAGTGGCATAACCATACATGTGACCACCATAGGTGCCACTATGACAATCATTTAGGGCTTTTTCAGCCTCCTCGAGAGTCAAACAGCGGCAGAGAATGGAATCTACTCTGATGCGGTAGAGTGTATCTCCGACTATACAATAAGGTTGCTATTGATGACGGATGCGTCGACGAGAATCCTTCATCAACTCAGATATAAAATTAGAAGTCTGAAGATATACGATGATATCATTGTACAAGGATCAAGGGTGCTAATCAGAAAAATTGAATCGTCTGGAATGCATTTCTCAGAACCAGACAGAGCGGAGTCAGAGGGGAGGGAGAAAATCATATCGGCAAAGACTAGTGATTTATTCGACTTGGCTGTAGTAAATTCAAAATCGAACTCTTGGAAGATGACAATCCACTTCGAGTAATTGACCCCCATCAATTGTCGAGACAATATAAAAGTCATAGGGTTGCAGTCAGAAATTACAGTCACAGTACGCAGTAGAATGTAATGACAAAAATGTTGAACTTCTTGAATTACAGCCAACGCTAACTTCTCGACATGAGCATAGTGTGTTTTGGTATCAAGAAGGTTACGAGAGAGGTAGTAAATAATATTCTCATCACCATCATTGTCTTCTTGCACCAAAACCTTGGTGATCGTGTTGAAAGTGGTGGATAAATAGAGGTAAAAATCACGATGATAGTTCGGAGGATACAACAGAGGAGCGTTGACAAGCAACGTCTTGAGAGCATTGAAAGACTTCTGGGCAATCTCATCCCAAAGGAACGGGACACCCTGCTTTAGTAATCATGTGAATCATTTAGCCACTTTGCATTGTTAGGTATAAAACGACACAAAAAATTAGCCTTCCCCTGCAGACTCTGCAGCTGATGTAATGAGGATGGAGAGGGGAGATTGATGATAGCCTCAACTTTGAGCGGATCGAGGTGAATCCCGTATTTGGAAATGATAAACCCCAAGAGTCTATCAGAATCAACGTAGAAGATGCACTTATGCAGATTTAACCGGATGTTATAGCATTGATAGCGAAGAAATATCTGACAAAAATGGTGAGGGTGGTCCTTACATTTGGCTGAATGAGCCGGAAGGTCATCTAGATAGGTCTGAAAAATGTGCTTAATATCGTGAAAAGTGTAGGACATCGCTCGCTGAAATGTGGCCCCTGCATTTTTTAAGCCAAAAGGGAGCTTTTTGTATGCGAAAGTACCCCAAGGACAAATGAAGGTAGTCTTATGTTGATCAGTGGGGAGAATTTTAATCTAGTTATAGCCATAAAATTCGTCCATGAGGGAAAATATCTCACTCCCCGCACAGTCATCAATGATTTGATCGATAAAGGGAGTAGGATAATTATCCTTAGGATAGGCCCAGTTTATGTCATGATAATCAACACAGACCCAAATGGTACCATGTTTCTTATCTACAGGGACAATGTTGGACACCCATTCTGACAAGGGAATTGGATAGATAAAACCAGCAGTGATAAGCTTTTCAACTTCACCCTTAATGGCAACAGCCTTTCTAGGGTGCACAAGACGAAGGCGCTGACGAACAAGCTTTGAACCAGGGTAGGTAGGAATCTCATGCACCACTATACTAGGATTGATGCTAGGAATCTCTACGTAGGACCATGCAAAGACGTCGTGGAACTCGTGGAAAAGGCTAGTATAAACTTGAACTTCATCTGTAGAATAGGTGACCCCAATATGGATGTTCTCGACGATTCCCAGTTTCACAGAAATATCGATATGGATGTTTACCCTTTGTAAAAACTTCATGTGTCAAAATAGGTGTTTGAAGTGGAGGAGAAGGAACTTGAGATTCAAACCTCTCAAGACACATAGACATGGCCCTGAGACCAGGCATGAACGAGGAACGATGATGACTATCATCCCATGAAAGATCCTTAAGAGACATAGTTTCCACGATGGCTTCATTGGAGGGTAATATCTCTTTCAAGGGATTAGGAAAATCTGAATCGTCGAGCCAAGGGGATTGAGAACAAGTGTCAAGAGACATGCTCAAAGGAGCATGATCAGTAAGCAGAGGCTCCAAAGCCAAAATAAGTTCACAATAATCTATCTCGATCGGACTTAACGTCATCTAATCTCCAAAAGAATCAATCTTCTCAGGGGAAGGGATGATCCATGGCTCATTAGATCGAGAGATCATATTAATCTAAATAGTTTTGGGTGGAGGAAGAGCAAAAATACCCATGAGGGTAGGATCTTTGAAGAGAACCAACCCTACGCTCTCATAGGGAGTAGGAATTTTATCCACATACAGAACTTTGTTCTCAGAAGAAGAAGTGAAGAATGATAACTGGTCAACAGTAAAAATCTTTCCTTCGTGCTGGAATTTCAAAACACAAAAGAGAGTGGACAGAACGCACAGAATGGCGTGAGTCCAACTGCGACCGAGGAGAAGATTTTAATTGAGCTTGGCGTCAGCTACTTAAACCTTGACATTGACCGTCTTCCCTTCTAATGTAATTGGTAAACTAGCAAGAACACCAAGAGGTTTTGATTCTCTTCCATCAAATGCTTCAAGGGTATTTGGTGATGAATTCAGAGCTGGAGAACCAATGGCTTTCCAGCAAGTAGATGACATGAAACACGTATATTCACACTTGTCCACAACCGCCCGATGGATATTCATACCATTAATACCAACTTGTATGATGAGCGCAATTTGGTGCAGGAGTCATGGGATGATATTCTCCAAGTTGAAAGTGAGAAGGCTAGTATCAACAGGATCAACCCCGCCAATCGCAGATAACAAAGCCTTCCGTTGAGATGGAAAACTTTGAAGTACTTCTAATGCAAAAATTGCATATGACACCTAAGCTAGATCCTCAACAATACTATAATGTTGAGTAGCACGGGCATTGGGATTGTAAGAAGACTTACGGAGTACACCTTTGGAAGGTGGTCGTACAACGGACTTAGTACCGAGCCTTTCAATATGAAGAGGGATAGAAGTAGGCAGAGGAGGAGGACCATCAGCGATCTCTTTCCCCACTGCCTGACGCGATTTGGTATAATCTTTCGACCGAGTAGCGATAGAAACGGATGTAGAACCATTCATCATGAAAACCTGAGAGCCAAATGGGGCAAAGGGTTGAGGTTTCTCTACCATCTGGGTCTGTTGTGATGGAAAATATTCTTTGAGAACAGTTGTAGTTCCCTGGGTGCCTTTGAGCAATCTACTTACTTAGGCCCAACGAGGAAATTCCTTGGTATAGTGCTCTTCGTCACAAATCAAACATTGGTACTTTGGCTTATTTTGTGAACCATCATCAGCACGAGGTTTAGACGAATCTTGTTTCGGGGTATCAGCTTCAGCCTTACCTTTACCCTTATTTTTTCCCTTGGAAGTCTTATCCGCTGGATTGGCCTGAACGACATTGACTTCCGTGGTTTTACCAAAATTCGAGGTAGGCTGAGAAGCAGTATCATTGGAAGGATTAGACTTTTTCTTCCCTGGGTTTGAAGGAGAATACTTCCAAGAAGTCTGAGACACAGAAGCAATGATACCATCGACAGAAGGCGTCGCCGGTGCTTTGGAAGTTCCAGGTCGAGGAGCATCAGGCAAGATATCATACAACGTGCCAGACTGAGAGTACACAAGATCAAGGTATTGGGCACGAGCAATGGATTTTTCTTCGGTTACACATGCTCTCATAGCTATGTATTTAGCGATTTGATTGAAAAATGAGGTATTGAACCAATCAGTTAGAAGCTGATCAGTAATATCAAACTTGATTAAGTGACGACTGTTAGTTCTAGTCTTCGCAACCTGTCACCAGAGATCAACATGAGCTCTTACTATGTCTGGTTTTGTTAGATTTTTTGCACATGATGTTTAGCACAAAACGTGTCACAAGTGTTTCCATCAGAAGAAGCTTGGAAAAATATTTCCAATGGTATATCACACTCCCATAAACGGCTCCCGGATTAGAAGATATGATCGAAATGAATGAGTGATTCTTGGTTATGCATGTTTTGAGGTCAGTTGCTACACACAATGACAAGTTTAGTACAAAATCAGTTTATGAAATAATGGTAAGGAATTTTTCAAAAGTGAAAGAGGTTTTTGTTCATCATATACCAAATAGAAAAAAACTCCTTCAGTTTATGCACAGGTGCTACTATGTGGGAGATATATAGTGATATTTGGAGCCTACATTAAAACAAAGCAAAATTTTCATATTTTTTACTGTTTTAGTCATTTTAGTGCGGGGCCATTTTACAACAGATGGAAAGTAATTTTTCAAAAACCAAGGAGGTTTTTGTTAACCAAAAGCCATATAAAAAAAAATTCTTTCAGTTTATTCACAGGTTTCAGGAATTGGGATATGTGACTAGATCTTTACAACTCATTTTCACAAATTTAAATTTTTAATGATTTTCTGTTTTAGAGATTATTTTTGGGAATAGATTGCGAGCAACTTGAAACAAATTCCCCATATTTGAGAGAGGTAATTCTCCAAAATGACCTTATCTACAAAATTTCTTTCATTTTTGTAACAGGGGCTATGGTTTAGGAGATACTAGTTCATCTTCAACACCTATTTTCAAAAATTCGGCCCAAGTTTAATGTAACTGATTCTATTTAGAAGAAAATGGTTGAGCTCAATTACCTTAGTACAAGGACGATAAAATGTATATATTTTATGAATTTCATAGTGTAGGGGTTGGAATTTGGCAGAAGGTTTGACTTTTGGGAAATCTTGGAGCTTATTGTATACTTATTTCAGCAGTTTAGCTACGGAATAGACCAGTGGTTTGCAACACTTTATGGGATTCATGTGGCATCTTGCTTTGGTATTGTGTTTCCTTTTGTAATTGTAAGTTTACATGTGTTTTATGTATTCCATCATCTCTATTTTCTTCATCTTAACTAAATCAAACAAGGATAAAGGTAGAATACATTGAAAGTGCAGTGCTCTACCTTGGGTTTGCTTAGTTATCTATGTTTTCAGCTGATTGAAAAGAATACCTGAGTTCTTCATGCCATTTTCAACTCCTCATCTATCTAAAACCTCTCCATATCACTCAATTTGAAGTACCAAATCACTTTCCTACCTTGCCCCATAGAGATCTCTGCAAAACTAAGCCTCATTCCCCAGGCCCAAATCTGCCTTTCCATTTGAGCCAACAAAACATCATTAAATTCAATCAAACTCTTTTGCGCACATACCTAGCCTAAAATCAATCTTCACATAAATTCATCTCAAGCCTCATTGATCATTTTTTGTTGAGATTGACAAGGAGAGAGCCCTCTCCCGACCTGGTAGGGCTAGCTACTAGGTGAAGCGTGGTTTGATGTTACCCTAGATTCTGCCTTTCTCAGCCTGAGGTAGATTTAGGCCCTAACAACGACGACGCCTCCATTCATGAATATGATTCAAGATATGAGTAACTCGGTCCTGTTTCAAGGATGTGAGGAGGTGTGTCCCAGTCTTATAGCGAACCGGTAACTGAAAATGTGTAAGAAACGTCATGGCTAAAGAGTTGAAATCTTGAAAAAATCCACGAGATAATTCAATGTACCACTTTGCAGCAGCACTAGTAAGAGTCTGTTGGAAAAGACGGAGTCAGATGGAATTTTCAACCCAAGAGTTAGAGGAACACCACAAGTGGTAGGTCATAACATGTGCTTGGGGGTCTTCTCCGAACTATCGTTCTAGCGAAATTTTCAGGAATTCTCTTCAGCCTTTCAATTATAATATGTTTAGCTAGCTCATCAATGGAAGATGGCTTTATTTATAGAGGGAGAGGAGGAGGTTGGGATCCCTACAATGGTGGAAGGGAGGCCTTATCCCTTGGGAGGTTTCCCCAAAAGGTGGAATCAAGAGGCCAAAGGAGGGGGGCCGTGGTTATTCAGTCGAACCACTTCGGATGACTCGCCCACGAAGTTATTAGGATAGAATTAAAAAACATTCCATAAACAGGTTGGCATAGGTAGCTCACTAGGACAGAGCGCCAATGGGCGTGGGGACTAGTGTTAATCTTCCTCATTGGCGTCAGGGCATAAGGGTTTACAAGCACCAAGGCAAAAACATGTGTTTCTGATGATTTGCTCAGTAAATTGTCAACAGAAGGAATGTTGTCCTCATGGAAAGGGATGCAATGATGGTCTTTGCAAGGCATGCCACTTTTTATTAGTCACAGAAATTATCCTCCAATGTGCATGATGGGGATTGCAGGGACAGTGAAAAAATGTTGTGTGACACCGTGTTTGCATTATTCTTTCTTGCTCAGTTTTTATTTCAAAAATGTATTTTAATGGGTGAAGGTTTCTTCAGTAACTGGTTTGATATTTTAAGAATTAATCTTAAATAAATTGTTTAATTCATATTTTCTAGTAGGAGAAATAGTTCAGCTTGTTGCAGTAGGGATTCTTAGATCTGGGATCTAGGAATTTTCACACAGTGCACATGAGGTGTAGACAACTGGAGATGTTGGTCATATCATTCCTTGAATTTATGCAGCTGTGGACAATAGACAGGAAAATCATGAGGCTTCTAATAATGAGATGGACGGTAAGATTTGTGATCAAGTTTTTTCTATTTTTATTGATCTTAGATTTAAATATAGCTATATTAATCCTGACTTGGTGGATATGTGTGGTTTGAGAAAAGAAATGCATGCAGAATCTTGGTTAGTGCAATTGGTTATAGTTACAAAGAAAATAGTTCACCATTGGATAAGAGTGTGTGCATTTGGGTTGAATGGCATACCTACACAAACACACTTGAACATATTTCCATTGGGATCATATATTATGCTATTGGGTATGGATTGGTTATACCTTCACAGGACCAAGGGGGATTTCTATGACAAAGGCATTGAGTTCTTGGATGACAATGGGGAACCAAGAGTCTTGTATAGAAAGAAGAAATATGCATCAGTTAGGATGGTGACAACCACGTGTTATCGTTCTATAATTTTAAGATTGGGAAGAATAATCATAAAAGGAAAACATCTTAATGGCTTTTGAGCCTTGGATCTAGCGCTCCTAGACTCAGAGAGGGATCTCTCTTTTAGATTTATCTTTGTTTTATAATTCTAATATTAGGCTAGTTATAGTGATTGAAAGGGTTTCTTTTTTATTGATTGTTTGGTTGGATTAAGAGATCTGTTTAAATCAATTCCATTGGACTATGGAGTCATAACAGACTAGGTTGTTGCATCAAATTTTCAAGAGAATTTACAAGGCAAGCTAACTACACTTACTGGATCCTTAAACTTAATGAATTATAAGATGAAAGAAAGAGTGAAATCAGTAGTGGTTAAAAAGAAATTAAGTATTTCCTAACCAGAATTCAGAAGAAAAACATTTGTATTGTAAACACAGCCAGAATTAAGGTGCTCTAGTAGTAAATATCATTCTTCATATTTATGTTTTACAATTAGAATTAAATGATGCACTGAAAGAAATAACAGTGGAAAACATTAAACACAACAAAGAAATAACATCACCCGATAACCCTGGATGCGGGTGACAGAGTTGACATGCTTGACCATCACATCCCTCTCTTCCCAGATAACAAAGATATCCTAATCAGAGCCTCATCTGCTGCGGATCCACATACTGTTAGCTACTCGCATGAGACCCACAAATCTAGAAATGATGACGAGAGGATGGAATATGCATCATCTTTCCCTGAGCATCACCTCGCATCTATCACCATTAATTTCCATCATGATTAACCTATATTGCAGTCATACCCCTTCCCTTTGATCCTGCTTAAATTCTCAATCATCATACGTAGATTTGTGCGAAGCCTACTCATGGCTATCTTCATCACACTCATCCCTGCCCCTTTAAAAAGATGAGCTATCTGCCCCTCTCTTTACTCAATCTGTCATCTTGGCCTTTCGCCCCCCCAACTATGCTCTGGCCCCTCACTGACTTCAACAGGCTGCAAAGACCCACTCTTATCATAGTGTTGCGCTGTCTCCTTTGGGCAGTTGCACTCCTTCCTACACATCTACCCCCCAGATATTTCCTCCCCCTCAGCCTGAGTGCTGCTCGCCCTAGTGTGTTCCCATTTCTCCTGAACTTCTCCTTCCTGTCTTGGTGTGCAATGGCTCCTCGACTTCGCCAACGCACTATCCGCAGAGGTCAGAGATGGGCTCTTCTTGGTTGGTATCATCAGGGTGAGGATAACCTCCTCGAGTCAATTGATGGGTCCTATTCCAACACCTTTGCGCACCATAGTCCATATCCTGAGCAGCGTGCAGAAGCCTCTGGGCATACTGCACAGAGAGGAGGTCACGGGTTGGGGAATTCCACCATCTCTTCCTAGACGCACCCCCAAAAACAGAAAACTAACCCTCTTCCGGCACCGGAGAAGGAATATGCGGACATGGACATCTGGATCATGGATTCTAATGGAATCTAGATGCATGTTCTTGATGGCATAGACTCATACTCCCCCATCCTCTATGCACCATTGGGCACTCCCAGGTGTACAGTGGCAGATGCGGCGACAGCTCCAACGTAGGCTCCTGCTTTCCCCATTGAGGAAGAGATCCCCAACAGTGATGATGAAGAAGATAAGTGAATTATATGTTGTTGCACAGTTCTACTATTTTTTTTTCATGCTCGCTCACAGTACTTTTCGGATACAATTTATTTTTTGTTTCTTAGATATGTAAGCGCTACTGCGCATAAGGTTTTTCTCGGTTTTAAGTTTTGTTTGGGCTGGTTAGCTCCCCCAAAGCAACCTAGAAATAGTGTAACAAAGGTTGGGATTGGCTAAGTGCATCTTGCCAACCTAGATTGTAGCATATGCAACTTTATGTTCCCGAAATTATTATAATAGCTCAACTTACCAAAAAAAACATCACCAGATAAATATAGCTCATGAATCTTGCAAAATGGTCTTTTATTATTGACGGTTCAACTCCAAAAGTACAACGCTCCAAGAGAGAAGTTTTACAATATAGGGTCCAAGCCCTGATACTGAGAAGAAATGCAATATTTAACTAACTCTACATCGATTTTCGTATCTACATGGGAAATCAGTTATTAATTACAATAATAATGAAAATTTGACCAGTGTGACCACGAAGTGGACACGATGGGATAACTTCAACATCTAGCCCTATTCTTCAAAAGGTCGTTGCTTCTTGATTTGATCCCAAAATGTATGTGCTGGCAGATTTGGATTATATGATGTTGATTTTCTGAGTTGGTTGATACGCTAGCTATGCTACTTTGCTGACGCATTGGCTTTCACCCTTCTTGGTAGTCATACAATTTTTCCCACTGCTGCTCATTTGGGATTTTGATCCTGATCAGTTTTCTATAAATCTCATCTATTTCTGTGAATTTCACAAAAGTCGGCCTTAACACAAAAATGTGTTTGATTTCATGTTGTATGAATAAATCATTATCCATAGCTTCAAGGAAAGCTCTTCTAGTGATTGATCCTTTAATCCCTGCAAACTTAGTTGTGTCCTTGGCTATCTCTTTCAGCTTCTTCACATAATCCTATCTAGGCATAAGCTTATTATTAATAAAAAATAGTGATGGTAACCCTCTTTTGGTCAGTGGCTCGATTCTGTTAAAGAATATACTAAAACCCACTTCTAAATTATGGCACTTTTCCTCTAACTATGTGACCAAACTCTTTTTTAGCACCTTCTTGACTTCTAGAGTGGTTGATGTTCTGTCCTCCACTCCAAGTGCCTCTAATTCAAACATGTTCTTGGAATTTAAAAATTTGATAATGTTGTTTGTTGTCTTAGACATCCTTGCAAGCTCCTTGGTTGGTTTCTCTATGGCATCATTTACTTGTTCACTGATTAGCTCTTTCTATTCAAATATGATTTGAATAGAAGGCCATATTTCATTCATGGACTCTATTATGTTGGTCCAAATAATCTCTTTCACTTGGCCAACGGTCTGACCAATGGAAGCTTCACTTTCTGCCTTTATCATATTTTCAATCTGATTTTGGGCTCTTTGTATCTCCATTTCATGGGCATTTTTAGACCTTGTTTTCAGATCCTTCAAGGTATTGATTTGTGCTTCTAGCTTTTTTATCTCCTGTGATTGTATGGTCATATTTTCCATGGCTTTGGCCAGTTTTTCTGTACCACCTGATGTGCTCATAGTTGCTGGTGTGGCTGTAGGGATGACTGCAATAGGAATATCATCCAAAGGAACAATGGCCATTTCTGTTTTTTTTTTCCTTTTCCTTGACCAATTTCTCCATCTTTGTCTCCATTTGCTTCAGTTGTTCTGACTGCTCCATTATTAGCTTCATCATTTCTTCTTTTTGTGCTTCATTCTCCTCTATGTCCTTTGTGAGAGGGTCTTTAATAGATGACACTTTAAGTTGTTTTCTCAGGTTTATATGTCAGGATTCTTCTTTTTCAGGACCTCTTCCACTGCTTCTACATTTTTTGGATCATATCTAATCTTTACCACTAAATCCTCTAGGGATTTGATTCTAGTATCCTTGGCAAGAGAATAAATCTTCTCCATTTTGAGTTGAGATTGATTGTTAGCCAATTATACCTGCAACTTAGATAGGCTCATTGCAGTGCTTGTTAGTGTGGAGGAGATCATCTCTCCAGTCTACTTGTGAATCTCCATCTAGTCTATTGGATGGATGTCCTTGATATTAAATTCAAAAGCAATATGTTGAAATCTGCCAGTGATTTAGGCTAAGAAATTTGGGCTTCTAATAAATTCATCCCCATATTTCCTTTCTCTGAGTCAAAGGCTGATAAAAGCCTGCTTTGTGAACTGTTGGTATGCTCCCAAAACTGGTTGTAGGTGTTGGTTTTCAATATCTCATTCTTCCTTTTAATTTCCCTGAAAGTGTCATAAATATTTTCCTCCTTTTCCCCTATAGCAGCAGTAGATGTAGGTGTTTGTAGATTCTGCTGCTGAAATGGCATTGCGGCTGAAGATGTAGAAAATGTAGTTTGGCCACCTGTTGGACATGAATTAGGAGAACCCTTGATGGTTATAATTTTTTTCTGCTCTGTTCCTTTATTCTAATCTATGTCCATATGGATTATTGCTCTTTTTCTATACTTCATTTTGAATTCTCTACTAGATGTATCAGTTTCCATAGCAGACTGATCATCTCTTGGCCTATTTCTTGTTGTCTCTTTCTCTGGTTCTTTTCCTCTATCCTCTTTGTCTCCTATAATCTTCTTTTCTTGTGGAGTAGGGGTTTGTATGCTTGAGGATGAAATCACCTGCTCTTCAACCTCTTGCAATGTATTTTATACCCACTCTTTTTGGTTCAAGAACTGCTCAATCTCAGGCCTGTGGTTGTGTATATATGGATTTTATTTATTCTCCACCCTTTTCTTTGAGATTATGCCCAGTGGGTCATAAGACCAAGTGAAGCTATGATTAAACTTAATCTCCCTCATCATTCTGTCAGCCTCCTCACCTATTGTTCTGTTATTGGAAATGAAAGGACCAATTTTGGATTTGATCCTAAACTGAGACTTCTTTTGGAAAATACAAAGTGTACCTCATCTACATTGATCATCTATCTAATGTACTCTAGAGAAAATATCCTCATGGGGAGGAACTTTGGCAGCTTGTAAGGGGCTAACTCACACACATAAATTATGAGCTTTGTGTAATTCTGGTACAACTACTAGTCTCCAGTTCTTAGTTGGTCTGATAGTTTCATGATCTTCTTAATATATTCATTAATCCTTGGTTCCACTGTACTGTTAAGGATGCTCATTTCTGGATGCACAAATTCTTCAAAAAATCTCTTGTAGGTGTAGTCTTTTTGTTCCTTCATTAGCATGGTTTTCCAAAAGATAACTGATTGAGGTTGAGAGTCTTCATTAACCTTCCTCATTGTAAATTGGAATCTAACGACTTGAAAATAGACAAACATGTAAACCAATACTGAAGTGTATTTAAACACTTCCTCTGTGTGAAATTTAACAAACTAGTCATGGATAGCATCAGCTAAGAATTGACTGAACTTAAACATGATGGAAGGCTTGGAATCTGATGAAAGTATGGACAGAAAACCTATCATTGCTTCATCTATCCATTGATCTGAATGATACCCTAACAAGTAAGAAAGGACAGTGACAATGTGTTGGGTCTTATCAGGGAAAGTAGATGAGAGATGTGGAGGATTCTTCTTTGGTAATGGAGTGTATGTATCCATGAATAACTCCAATGTTTGTGCTCTGTTGACAAAATCCAATTTTTGGTATAATTCTCTAAGGGCCTCATATGAAAAAGGAATGTTTTCTTCAACTGTAGGAGCTTGCATCATTTGCATGATGGATTGGGCACTAATGGTAAAAAGACTTCTCTAGTGGGTGCTACCACAACTCTCTGATTTATATCATAGCATGCATGGAATTTCCTTACAAACTCAGAGAAACCGTGGGTTTTTGGGAATATGTAATAGGGTAATTTGGTCTCCCACAACCCTATATCATCGACCTCATTGATCAGCTTGTCCTCTAACCAACAATAAACATTGAAAAGGTCAAAATCTGACTTAGTCTCATGTATTTTGAAGTCTTTTTCAGCCAGATCCACATGATCAAGGTCCACCTAAGGGAAAACCATTGGATTAACTAGTTGTTGTTCCTTCTTTGGAGGCATTACTGCACTTGAAAAATGAACTAATTGTGTTTTTTTTTACAGATGCACAGAAGAATGGGATTAAAATAATATGGGAAAAGAAAGGGAGTTGTGCTGATAAAAATAGGAAATGGGAAGAAAAATGGGACCGAAGAAGGACTCTGGTTGATCTGCAGACAGTTGAATATTTTTCTGCGCTTTTCTTTGATCTGTGAAGCCTTAAATGTAATCACATGTAACAATAGAACATAGAAGCAATTGTAAACCTTGAACAAGTGATGGAGATTGATTTTATAGGGTGACTGGGTTACTGTTGACATGGTGCGGGCCCGTTGGGTAGCGTCTTAAGACATTAAATTTTTAACGAGATTTATGCGGGAGCGTAGGTGATTGGATGGAGGTGACAGGAGTGGTTTTCATTGCACAATGATAACGGTGGGGATATAACAGTTAGTGGTGTGGTTTTTTCATAGTGGAAAACATATTTTCACAGGGGGTCGCAACTAGTAAGCAGAATGGAGAGGGGGGGTGTGAAATGAGTAGCGCCTGACATGTAGCAGGGAGGACAGTTTCGAGAACCTCCCATTTCAGACACCCCCCACCAACATTAATGCTCAGAGGATGAGGGGGGGCCAAAAATGATCATGAGTCGTCGGATGAGATGGAGGGAGCAGATATGAGGTGGAAAGTGATGGGAGGTTAAAAAGTGATTGAATGGTGGGGTTGGGTGAGTAGACAAAGAGCAGGGATATCATTTCGGGAGTTAGGATACTTAGGATAAGACATAAAATATGTCAAATGTCTTTGATAAAATATTTTATCGCGAAACTTAGCTTTGAACTCTTCTTTTTTGTTTTTTCCTCTTTAACCAGGGAATACATGAAATCCTTGAAAAATACTTTGGGATAAATTTCGTGTTTCTTCATATTCCTTTCTCTTTCATTCTACCTACCCATTTCACTATTCTAATATTTTTCATTCTTTTGCAGGGTTCACTTAGGCTTGTAGACCCAAATCTCTTTTTTTATAAAACTCTAAGCTGCTCTATCCTTCTTCCTTCCATTGACTCAGATTAAATTGTTCAATCAATTTTATTTTTTACTAACTATTGATCTGCCAAGATTAAAAGATTTGGAAAATCCTTATTTTCTAACCTATCAACAAAAATTTAAAATTGTTCAATCATGCTTAGACTGTATGATTGAAAAAATTAATCTAATCAGTAGTGGAATTTTTATTTTTATCACTTTCAATATTATTGTTTTTTGGGCTTTTTCTTTTTCTTTCTTTTTTCTTTTTTCAATATACCCTCTCTTTTTTTCTTTTTTCATATTTTTTTGGAAATCATTTGAATATTGAAAATCATATTCAATATGAAATTCCAACTTATGAAATACTCAATCACCTTGAGATCCTACACAGTCTAAGCACAATCACAAGAAAGGGTGTGTGGTATTTGCAGTTCATATCTCTAGTGACAAAGATAAGGAAGTTGATGATGCAAATATTTTAAGCAGGTATCTAGTCCTACAACAGTTTCAGGATGTGTTTCCAGCAGATATTTCAGAGTTTCCACCTCAAAGGGAGGTATAAATTTCTATTTAATTGGTACCAAGTGTTAGTGTCTAATGTTCAGTGATAAAAAATACTCTTTTTAGATTTACTTGGTAATGGTCCTAGGTCAAAATTTCATGTTTCAAGTCAGTTTCAAATAAATTTTTGTTCACTGAATATGTCTAGGTCTGAAATGCTACTCCCTACACTCCATTCATGGTCATTATCATCTTATAGGTCATTCTATCCATTTATCATTTAGGGTCTAAGGTCATTTACCACACTTTCATCTAGGTCAGAGTCTAGGTCTCATTTGTTTCACTACCATAAGAGTCAATTTATGTCATGAAAGAAGGCGAATATAATTTCATTTTCACCATACAAGAAATTTGCATAGGGATGTAGCAAATATAGGGAAATAAGTGAAGGAAATTTTTCTTTCATCAAATAAAGTGTGTTTTTTCATTAAAGTGTTTCAGAAAAGAAATTTTTCATAAAAACAATTGTGATTTCACTAGAAGACAAAAGGTGGTTTTATGATGTTATAAAAGGGAAAAAGGAGACTTCTTCAACTTATTTTATCTTTTAATGGTTGATAGAGCTCCTATATTCTCACCATCATAATCCACAACTGCCAAGGGTTGAAGAAAAAACAAGAAAGTTGTGCTAATTTGCTGCACTACGCTTTTGGTGTGTTGCACTACGTTTCTGGCATGCGCTACGCTTTTGGTGTTTAAGCTCCAAATCACTCATTTAAGCTTAAAAAAATTGCACAAGGGTTCAAAAATCTCCTAAAAAATAAGTGGACACCATTCCTACCTCTCTCAACTCAAATTTCATCAGCAAATGAGTGGTTTCCTTCATTAGGTCATCTCCATTACGTTTTGGTGTTTTTCATATTTTTCTTGCTTTAGCTGATAAAACCTGACTCTAACCATATAAACCCTTCATACAACATCCATAAATCATAACTTAACACTCTCTATCACTCACAACCTTCATTTCCATCAATCTCATCAAAACTCTTATTTTCACTACATTTTGGCAGAAAACTAGGAAATTATGGTGTTTTGATCTTCTGGCCACCTTCCTCATACCCATTTCCAAAAATTTCACTTGCATCCTATTATCAACTTATTAATCTACCTCCTAAATTTTTTGGGTATTTTTCCATAGCTTATTTCTAACTCATTTTTTCCCCTAAAGCCACCCTACCACTATCCCCCGTTTTCTTAATTCTACACCTCCCCTACACATTTCATCTAGGTAGGGTTTCATATTGTTTACAAAAACCATGGAGGAATAAAAGAAGGTTCATAAGGGAGGCCACCATTCTAGGTTTGAACCATCTACCATGCAAGAAATCAATGCCTTTCATTTTCCAAGAGATTTTTTTAAAATAGTGGTTGTTTGAGGTTTTATGAGAGGATCAAGGAGGTGGGCTATCATGCTCAATTGACAAGCCTTTTTTCCCTAGCTTCAGAAAATACAAGGCCATCATAGCAGGAATTTATTTTACCATATTAGCAGATGTCATTGTTTCAGCAACAAGTATCCCGAACCATGGAGAAATCTGGTTCAAAGGGATGGAACTAGACCTTGAAAACTACAAAATGTTCCTGAAACCTCATTGCAAAGATGCTCCTCAGCATATCTTTCCTTTCAGGATTTTCTTGATAAATGTGCCCCTTTGATGAAGTTAATTATGAATTATTTTACATGTGAAGGGATATTTTCAAGGCTGTACCAGTATCATGTCAGATTATTGATGCACTTCACTGCTACTCAGTCACTTAGGTTGCCCAACAATTTGTTCTAGAGTTTGGTCAAGATGACTGAAAACGTACAGAGAAAAGGTAAATATTATCACCCAATTTTATTTCATCATGGCTTGGTCAAGCTTATTGTTTTGCATCATCTTTCATAAATCAATATGTCTTGGGAAAATTTCATGGATAAAGTTGCATCGGCACCTACTATTAGCCCACCCAACATCCATAGCACATCATCAACACCAACACAACAAAAAGAGGTTGGCTCTTCAAGTACACAAGAAGAGATATCAAAAGTGCCTAGGGTTGAGATTACTCAAACCTATGAGAAAGGAAAGAGGACTTTTTTTCTCCTAATACCATCAAAAGAGTAATTTCACTTGATACCACAGTTGAACAAATACAAACAGTAGATCAAATACCTAGTCATGATAGTGAGCCACTCATGCATGAGGATGATTCACCATTGCAACAACATGAAGAACAAGCGCCCATGGAAGTTGACATGGTAGAGCAGGTAAAGGAAAAGACAGTTGAAGAGATCATAAGGAAGAAAGATGCAGAGATATCATAATTTAGGGACAACCTCTCAAAGGAAAACTTCTTGATTACCTTCCTACAACAAGAGAATTTGTAGTTGAAGGTTAAAAAAATCCTCCAAAGCAAACCAAAGGAAAACCCTGACGAAAATAAGGGTAAAGGAAAGGAAGTAGTGTATATTGAGAAAATAGAAGACACAGATATTCAAGCAAAGCCTATGATGCCTATAAAAAGAGGGTTAACTAAACAAAAAGAGCAAGAAAGAGAGCCATCTCCACCACCAGCTCAGTTAACCTTTGATGAGTTGATAGCTTCCAAAATTGAACAAGATAAAGATTTGTGGCTTGATAGGGTAAACATTCATCTTGAGAAATTTTTGAAGAAGGCAGAGAGAGATAACAATCTCCAGAGGAATATGGGAAGGCACTATTTCACAAGGAATCAAATCGCGAAGGTGAGGGTGAAAAACTTGAGAAAGAAGCTAAAAGAAACCCTAATGAATCTTATGGAGAAGGAAATTTTGGATCTACTTGTTTAGGCCACCTTAACTATTTATCCCATCATCCTAGGACATCATAGAAAAAATTTTGGAGGCTTTTGAGCAATTTTTGCATTTTTGGTGATTTTTTGAAAATTCTGGAAATTTGCCTTTAGTAGAAGCATCGCGCAGTGGCACGAAGCCTTTTTTCAGAGCACTTAAAATGAGAAAAATCTACATGGATGGATGAATTTTCTCTGGTAAATCACATGTATGACATCAACTCAACATGTCACCATCCCATTTTGAAGAAAAATACAAAAAAAACATCACTTTTTTCATGCTTCTGCCTCCTTTTTTACCTCTACGCGGTGCTTCTGGAGTGAGATTGGAAGAATAAATTTTTAAAGGCCTTCTAGTGGGTAATTTATCAGTTTTTAGGGTGCATTGGAAATAAGACACACAAGGATACATAGCCTAGCTTCCAAATTTCAAAATGGACACTTAAAAGTCAGTCAAAATTAGCTCCAAAGTGGTGTGACACTTCTTCTGGGAGGCACGATGCTTATGTCATTGGATTCCCTTGGACAGTTTTCAACTCAGAAAATCTAAAAAATTTGAGCTTTAGCTGACCCATGAGGTTTCTTTTTGGTGGAAGAGTTTTTTTTTCCTCTCTTTGTGGACGAATGATGTAATTAATGCAAGAGACATGAACTCCTAGTTATTAGCTAAATTTGAGGAAGTGGTTTCTAACTTCCCTATATTCTAGATAATGACTCATGCAATACATTTATGATGTGTTTTAGATCATATTTCGACCCAATGAGGTTTATTGAACTCTATTTTCTATATTTAGTCCAACCCAAGTCATTTTCGAGGCTGAACAGTTGTTATTTGCAGTGTGGAGCTATTGTACAAACGTTTTTCAGTGAAATCAAAGACATGTAACAGCTATAATCTTGGGAGTCCAGTGGTATTCTTATGAGAATTTTTTTTTTCTCTATTACCTCATCAAGTTGAATGTTATGTTATATTTCCATCACATGTATGCTTATGTATGTTAATATTATGATTCTATGAACATAAATATTTCTTTATACGCTATGTTTTATAATATTTTCATGAATGTGTCTACTCTTCTGATGAATGAATTCATTTAACATGCTCATTTTGACTCTCTCTCTTTTCAAACCCTATACATAATGAAAAATTAAGTATGTTCCTAAGTTTACCTACCTAGCCTCATCCTTGTCTCTGCAACTTAACCTTTGAAATTATACCTAAAACCTAGACTTAGTTCCTTGATTGTCATTCTTATCCAGTAAAAACTCAAAACAAACAAAACCCTAATTTGTTGAGCATCAAAAATAGCCTAAGATCATTACATATCCAGTCATCTCATTGACTGCAAAAGTGACATTGAGAGAGCCCTCTCTGGTTTTGGCAGGGCTAGCCGCCATACCTAAAGGTTGGTTTGAGGTTACCTCCTTCAGCTCCATTCTTAGCCTTGGGAAATGGGGGGAGTGATAACATTTTTGGTGTTGTTTCCAAGGAGCGAAGGTTAAATATTTCTCGGGAAATAATGAAAATATTAGCTCTTATTAATAATGGTGAACAATGATCAGGCACAAGAAGGTTGTGCATCTTTCACCTGGCGACTCCAGTGTCGAAGAATCCAAAAGTTCAAAGTTTTCATGGTGACTCCACTATTGAAAAATCGGTAGCTTGAAGAACTTGTTGGTGACTTCACTGATTTCAAGATGGATTCAACTACTAGAAGTTATGATCCTATTGATAGATCTCATATCTCTGGTTTTCCAAAACCAATGCCCTGTGTTGATTGGTTAACCTATCTACCTAAATTTAAAGGTCAAGAAGGAGATGTTGCTGCTTTTCATTTGATTAAGTTTCACATACACGTATGTAGAATAGAAGTTGTAATTCATGAAGACTGATTGATGAAGATATTTATGGTGACCTTAGAAGAAAGAGCAAGGTTTTGGTATGAGAAGTTTCGATCTGCTAGTCTATGTTCTCTTAGGGTCCTATAATAATAGGGATCATGATTTTGAATTGGATATGTTAAGTCTTGTAATATTGTACATACCTTTGTATTTCTACAAATTTTTTCCATATTAAAACATGAAAAGAGGGCATGTCCTAAAAGAATAATCAAAGGACCAAAAGAAAAAAAAGAGAGAAAAATAAAAGATCAAAAAGAAAGAATATTATGAACCCCACCAAAATAAATTCAAAAGTAATGCTCATTTAAATGCCACTTCTCTATAAAATACTCTCAATTTCATATGAAAAGAATAAATAAAATTGTGTGAAACTTGTTCAAAATGCCACAATTCATGATGATCATGCAATCTAATATTGATCATCCATGCCTTTAAATTTTATGTCATGATAGTTAGTAAAAAAAAAAAAAAAATTACCAAACCATTTAATCTTGGCAGATCAATAGTTAGGTAGAGAATAAAAATGAGCTCAAAAGTTTAATCTGAGCCATTGGAAGATATAAGGTTAGAAATAAGTTAATTTTCTTATCAAAATAAAATAAAAGGGCCAGTAAGCTCAAATGCACCCAATAAAGGAAAGGAAAAATGTTAGCATGAATAAAAGGGTAGGTACAATACTTTTCAAAAAGTTCTATAATCATCATTATGTTTATCCTTTAAAGAGAAACTCATTAATAAACCAATTTCCCCTTCTCCCTCTTCATTCCCCCTTATCCTAAACCTTATTCCTTCCTAAAAACTTGAAAACATCTTTCTAACCCCTTCCCGTTAATAAAATCCCTTTTTTCTCTTTGAAAACCCCCTTACCCCTTTAAAAAACTCTATGTTTCCATAAAAAACACAAAAAAACCCACTTTTTCAAAATCCAAAGTGAGAAAATATTTAACTAAC
This sequence comes from Pinus albicaulis, assembly GCA_034641835.2. NCBI lineage: Eukaryota > Viridiplantae > Streptophyta > Pinopsida > Pinales > Pinaceae > Pinus > Pinus albicaulis. The sequence continues at coordinate 1,269,291,467 of CM076574.1, read as the reverse complement.
TCCACTTTGATTTAAACCCTCCGCCTAAATTTTACCCGACCCCACCTCCTTTGAAAGCACTTAACTCCTCATGTCGTTCGATCATTGCCAGACAGATCAGACGCCTCACAATCCATTTCGCATCCCCCCGATGTTCTAATTTTAATGCCAAGTGTGGGGGGGGGGGGGGGGGGGGGTTGCGAAATGGGTGGTTTTCTCAGCCCGCTCCCCTGCCACGCAGTGTCTCCTGGTGTTATCACAGCCCCTCCTCCCCAAACCACCAAAGCACCCTGTGAGCATGTGATAACCACTAATTTAAAATTATAAAACCCCACTATCCCTTTCATTTACCTATCTCTGTCGACTTGCAGAAAATATTGAAGCCACCATTGCCAACCTAATTGAAGCCTCATTGTCGCATGGACCCCTTACACAACCTAAACTTCAGTACTCCAGGTAATTATGAGTTCCCACCACCATCAATTAATTAATTAATAAATGAATGAATCAATGGCTTCTAAAAACGTCCAAACAGTGAACCCTCTGCAACCACCCCTGTTAGATGTCGACCATACTCCTTTTGCTGATAAGGACTTTAAAATAATCGACACATTTACTAATAGCAATCTCTTGGAGCTCCATTTCTAGAGCCATGAAAATTTTTCTGATCAGGTAGATGATATAAGTATTTGGAACTCTAACATACCAAAATACACAGTTCCACAGACCCACCAGTTCCCTAAAGTCATTAGAAATTTCCAACTCAGTTATTTGCCAAATGAACGAGCCATAGTCACCCTTGACCAAGAAATTATAATTACTATCACTGCCCAATACATTAACCAAATGGTGCATATTCTATCACAACCAGAGGGAGTGCCTTTCTCCATTGAGACCCTCACTGAGATTTACCTAAAGCTAGATTTTCCTAAAGGTCTCAAATCTTTGAGACTTTCCTCCTTGAATCAGTGCAAATTCCTAAAAGCAACCCACCATACTCTGCTACCATGTTCCCAGAACAGAAAAAACAAATCTTGACCATGTTTTCCTGTATCCTAGGATATTTTACTAATGAGTGTGTAGATGAATCCATCCTTGGTTTCCTCTCTACCTTTTTCCCAGGCGAGCCTCCAGCTATACTTTTAAACTTTTCCCAATTCCTGGTATATGCCATGTATGATCTACTGATCAAACTGCTAAAAGAAGGAGTGTTCAAATAATCCTCAGTATTATTTCATTTGTTCATATATTTTCAGTCATAAAGGGTTACAGTCAACTTACAAAAACTAGACACAAAGGGTAATCCCCGGTCTCTAATCTTTTGGACGTCCTTGATTAGAAAGGATTCCAATGAATTTAATTACAAATACTTTATTGATTCTTATGTGGCCAATAGTTAATATGCTTAGCAAAAACATTCAACCCAAAATCAGTGATGAAATTATAAAATTTCTACAATTATCTTACCAGAGCAAGACAGGAGACTGGTATTTATACCAAAATCACACAGAGATCAGAGTATATGGAAGCCAACTAGTCCCTTACAAGCTTCCCAAATACCTCCCAATGAGGATGTTTTCCTTAGAGTACATTAGGCAGATCTTGAATTCTGATGAGGTAAAATTCCTCTCAGCCAAAAAGAAAAACCAGTTCAAGATAAAAACCCAATTAGGGCCCTTTGTATGCAACAGTAGGAATGCTGGAAAGGAAGCAGACAGATGCTTACAGGAGTTAAATTTCAGCAACAGTTTCAAATGGTCATATGACCCCTTGCATGTCATAAGAAAAGTAAGAATTAAGTCTAAACTCACCCCTTTCATCCATGAATCTAAGTCTGAATTAAGTCTAAACTCACCCCTAAAAAGTGATGCCTTACTTGTAGTTTCCTAAGGACAGCCACCAATGCCTCCTTAGACACTATGTGGGCACACAATGGAATATTTGGAGCACACAAAGGAGTCATACCCCTCTCTTGGGTCACCATCCTCCATGTACCAAGAGAGGGAAGGGAGGATTTGAAATCCCCTATAGAAGACCACCATGAGATGAAGAATGGGTGATCACATTGTTATGCTGGCCATAATTTCCCAAGAAATACTAGCAGTGTGTGACCTGGAGCTGAAGATAGAGGGGACTCAATTGTTGGCCACCCAAGAAGTTCAGTCCAACACAGTGGAGAGAGAGGGAGACTGCACCGAGGCAAGATTGGGATAAAAACATCCTTGCATCGGGACCTAGAACCATTGTCTAGGGGCCCTTTGGCAAGAGGGTAAAAGTTTCACTCTTCTTACTACCAGCGCTCAATAAGAGGGGCCTAGAGTCACCATTTGCATTTTTATTGTTGTTTGAATCTTTTCAGAGCTTCTGTTTATTTGTGTTTAGTTTTAGTTTACATTTGCATGCTTTTTCCTGTATATAATATTCTTATTGATTCTATATTGTTCCACTAACTTGCTTGACTCCACTCTTTTCTGCCTGTTATCGATAGCTTTATGGGGTAAACCACACCCCTTAAGCTAGTGTGATTTCATACATACGTGCACCAAACACTCTACAATAGGATTGGTGACTCCACTAATGTTTTATTACCAAGTTTATGTGGTTGTGACTTCTTTTGCAGGAGACCTTTGTCTATGTTGTGGAGTGGAGTTGAATGTCCCCTAATCTCTCTTGTAGTCCCTAGTTCATCCCAAGTGACAGACTGAAGAAGAGCAGCTCCTAAATTTTTTTTACTTGCAGGATTTTGCGCATTTTTTTTCCTCAAAGACACACAGGGCACACGTCCAGAGCTAACCCGCACACAGAGAGTGCACCTATTTCAGCCTTTTGCACGCAAATTAGAGAATGAGAAATTTCTCGCTAGTTTCTATTTTTTCTTGCTTGTAAGGTGCTTGGCATCCCCTAATACACCTGCCAACACTAGTTGTGGTACCCCGCAGCTTGTTAAAGCTCTCTTTTAGCTACTTTTTGTAGGCTTAGTGTCAGTTTTACTTCAAGTTGATTTTTTCAAAGTTCACACATAGTTTAAGTAGGGGGGAAAAAATAACTTGCATTCCCAAAAAATTTCATGTTTTGAAAATTTTGGTACTTACACATCTAGATAACTAGCCCAAGTAAGTGGCCCAAGACCACACATGCATAGCTAGTTTTCTTTTTTCTAGTGTAGAAGTTTTTAGTTTAGTTCAATTTTTGCACTAGGAATTTCGGGACTAGGATTGAATTGTTTATAGAAGAGAAAGTAATCTCTGCTACCTTTGCACCCTCCAGTGATCCTAGGTAAGCATATGAATACTCCCTATTCACAATTCGCCATCTCCCTATAGTTGGTCACATAGATTAACTAGGAAAAATTGAAAGCGGCCCATTATCCGCACATGTTTTCCATTTGAGCTAGGAACAATACAACATAGTTTTAATAGGGGATTTTGTAAAGGATCATTGATATCCACACGTTCAAACTATGTGCTTGTCCACTTTGTGCTCACACACACTCACCCACTAAGTGAAGCAAAGACACCTAAACCTAACTTAACCAAACTCACTAAATTCTCCCCACAGGGGCCACAAAAGAATTTATAGCTTAAGCTAGGATCAAGGGGGTAGGCATCCAATAAGTCATATTGATCATAATTCATATTGAAACATAGAATTTGTGTATTTAGGGAGCTTCAAATCCACCTATCAGCCTGTTATCACTCTATTAATTCTCTAGTTGTGAGATTTTTGGTTTTTAGTTGAGAAAACTAGAGGTAACCACATACCAACTTTTAAACTCTAGGATCTAGCCTTCCTAGGGTTCAGAGAGGGCTCTCTCTATAAAATTTAACTTTTTTTTGTTTTATAAAATATTAGGCTAGTTATCTGATTTATAAAAAACGTGCACTCTGCAAATTTGGAGCCGCCGGCGATGACCTAGCCCCTGTTGTGCCTCTATGCCTCTGTGCCTAGGCACTCATCCCTGCTGCTGTATGGGCCTCTGCCCAGCGCCCCCTGCCCTCTGCTCTCTACTCTTTGCCTTTTTTGTTGCTCTCTCTTGGTTCCTTGACTTCCTTGGGATACTGTTGCGTTTCTGACCCTACGTCCCTCCATGTGATCTTCTCATGGGCTCCGAGGAAGTTCCTACTTCTGTGGCCCAAGCTCGTGCGTTTTCTGACCTCATTGGCTCTCTGGGCCCTCCCAAACCTCGTCCGGCTATCTCTAAATTTGTTAAAAATCTCGATGGACTTCAGGAAGTGGTTCTACCCCCGTCTCTTCCTCGCATGGCGGCACTTTCCCTTGCGGAGAAGGGTCTGATTGGTCAGTTCATAGGACTATGGCCATCCCTGAAGATGGTCCAAAGATGGATTGAAATAAATTGGTCTGACAAAGTTACAGGCAAAATCTCGATCAGGTTCTGTGGCAAAGGTTACTTCACCTTTCATTTTGAAACCAAAGAAGACAAATATTTGATCTTCTGAAATGGGCCTTATTTTATGGATTCTCGCGATTTATATCTCAATAAATAGACCCTCGAATTCTATCCTTAACTCGACGTCCCAAACACGGTTCTATTCTGGGTGCGTCTGCCACAGCTTCCCTTGCATTTTTGGGGGGATGATTCTGTCAGAGCTATTGGGAATGCGATCGGAAAATTCATTGATAGAAGCGAGCCCAAAGAAAACATGCTCACCTGCGCCAGAATCTGTGTTGAAGTAGACCTGGGAAAATATCTCCCTGAAGCTATCAAACTCAAAGTGGACGATTGGATGCACATCCAGCAGATAGACTATGAGAAAATCCCCTTCAAATGCAAGGTATGTCACAAATATGGCCATTTTTCTAATCGTTGTCCTAAAAATGTAGAATTTGAAAACACGGATTCAGAGCAACCTTGGGAAACTGTCAAGAAAAAGAAACCCAATCCCAAACCTCAAGGAGCCGCTCTTCCGAAATCCAATCCCTCACCTTCTAATTCTGCCCAAACTCCGGAGCCTCTCAGTCAGCCATCTGGACCTTCTGTTCCTTCTCAACCTGTGGATCAATCCAACCCCTTCTCTACCATTTCTCCCCCAGATGATGATCCCCCCCATCTCCCCTCATCCCCCTCTTTTGGAACCCCCCCTATTCTCCCCCTTCACCCTGATTTCCCCTCTTCCTCCCAAGATACTCCCTCCACCCACATTACAAGAACCTCTTCTAAAGAGCATGGTGCCTCTTTGGACTCTCATAAAAAGTAGGGACCTGGAAGGCGAACTAATAGGCAACAGAGAAATGAAAATTCTCAAAAAGACATAGCTATGGGCTCTCAAAACCCCATTGAAAACTACATACTGGGATAACATAACAAAGATTCAGGGAAAAAGAGTCAAGGAGGGAGAGAAACCCTTCATTCATCCCCTTTGAAATGATGAAAGTCCTTTCTTAGAATAGTAGGGGTCTAGGGCACCCTCTAAATCAACAGCCCTCAGAGATCTCATTAACTCTAAAAAGCCTGAAATCCTTCTTCTTCAGGACACAAAACAATGTAAAGTGGATATGCAGAAAATCATTAGCAAAGAAACACTCTATGAAGGTACTCTTCTTGAATCTAGAGGTGCCTCGGGGGGGCTTGCTTCCCTTTGGGAAAAAAGAAAAAATGGCAGCTCAAAGGTACCACTGCAATTCTCACTGGCTCAAAATTATTTTGGAAAGCATCAAAGATCAGCAACAAATAATTGTTTACAACATCTACAACCCAAATCATTACAAAGAAAAAGAGTTATGTTGGGCCTCCTTGAAAGAAGATATGAATAATGAAGACAATAGCAACATCATTCTGGGGGGAGATTTAAATCTAATTATACACTCGAATGAGAAGAGGGGTGGGATCTTTGGTCATGACCCCTTCAGAATTCAGCTGGAAAACATCATGCAAGAACAGCAACTTGTTGACATAGCACCCAAAAACCGCAGGTATACTTGGAACAATAGGAGACTTGGCAAAGATAACATTATGGAACGGCTTGATAGGATTTTGGTTGCTGTCTCTCTGCTCTCTCGATTATCCTCAGCATCAGCCAATGTGCTTGCTTTCACCACCTTTGATCATTATCCAATTACTCTCTCCTTGAATGAACAACGGCCTCTTAGGCCTATCCCCTTTAAATATAGTCCTCTATGGAATGAGTTCCTGGGCGCCAATCAGCTCGTCTGGGATGTTTGAATGCAACATGGGTTTATATGGGAAAAAAAATTGAAAAAAACAAAACAAGCCGTAAAAGAATGGGCCAGGTATCATTACAAGGAACCAAAATAGCGCAAACAGGAAGTTAAAGCAAAATTGCGGGAAGCACATGTCAACATTGAAAAGCAAGAACCAACTCAAGATCAGCTCAAGTAGGAAAAGGACTTATACTGGTAGCTCTATCAAATTAATAGGGAGGAGGAAGAGAAATGGCAATTGAAATCAAGAAATCTTTGGCTTCAAGCCGGTGACAAGAATACTTCTTTTTTCCATAAGCAAACTACTGTCCGAAAGGCTAGAAGCAATATCGACTCCATTAGAGATGACACAGGGATTCTTCAAATTGAGCAAGAAGCAATAAAACATGCAGCTATAGTGAATTATAAAGACCTTCTCACTAAAAATAAAGAGGTTGAAGACTACTCTGACCTTCTTCAATATCTCCCAACTCTGATCATTGAAGAAGTCAACAACACCCTTAATAGGGACTTTTCTAAAACTGAGGCAGAAGAAGCTATTTGGACCCTCCACCTGGAAAAAGCTCCGGGCCTGTATGGTTTCCCAATATCCTTCTATCGAGCCTATTGGCCACTCATCAAAAAATACTTTATGAAAATGATTCACTGGACTCATTGTAAGAAGAAAATTGGGGGTTATACTAACTCAACTTTCCTCGCCCTCATCCCCAAGGAGAACCATCCTTCCTCCTTTGCCATATTTTGCCCCATATCCCTATGCAACGCCTCCTACAATATTATCACAAAAATCTTAGCCATCCACCTCAAACCCCTCATGAATAGTCTTATCTCAGAAAATCAGGGAGGATTCTTATCCCATAGACAAATCTTGGACTCTATCCTTCTTTTCCAAGAGGCCATCCACTCTAGCTTCTCTCGAAATGAAAAAGGCTTTATCCTGAAATTAGACCTCGCCAACGCTTTCGACAGGGTAAGGCATTCCTTCCTCCTCGTTGTTCTCCAAAAAATGGGATTTGATCACAATTTCCTTGACCTGATTAAAGCTTGCATCATTGGCCTGTGGATCTCACCCCTCATCAATGGGAGGCCAGCCCCTTCTTTCCAAGCTTCTAGAGGTCTGAGACAGGGCTGCCCCCTCTCTCCTTACTTTTTCATCCTAATGGCGAAATCCTTCAGCAAAGCCTTGGATCATATGAGATGGGTCGGTCTCATAACTAGTATCAAATATGGAAATGGTGTAAAAAATATGAATCATTCTCAGTTCACAGATGACACCTTACTTATGGGAGGATCTTCTAACACTATAGCTCATCACTTCAAAAATATTTTGGATAAATTTATGATGTTTTTAGGGGGTCTCATCAATCATATCAAAAGCTACGTCTATGGATGGAACACTTATAATCACACTCTCCATAGTATTGCTTCTATCTTCGGCGTCCCTTACAAGCAAAACTGGGATCACTTCAACTATCTCAGCATGCCAGTCAGTATCCTACCCATAAAGGCAGAAGTCTGGAATATTACTATTGATAAAATGAAAATAAAATTACATCAATGGGGGTCTTTTTGGCTTAATCCTGTTGGACGCATCATTCTTCTCAAATCGGGACTATCCCCCCTCCCCCTATATCAGTTCACTCTCCTTCAAGCGCCTACTAGCATTATTTCTAATATGGAAGCCATTTTAAGGAATTTCCTTTGGCAAGGAGGAAATAACGAAAAAATAAAAATAAAATCTTGTAAAGTGGAGCCAAGTTATTCAAGACAAGGAACATGGAGGTCTCGACATTCGGTCTCCCAAGCTCTTGAATCAATCCTTCGGTGCAAAAATTGTTTGGAGATTCATAAATGGGGAACAGTCCTGGTGGAAATTGGTGTTGGAATTTAAATACCTTACCTCCTCCAGGCATCATCTCTTCTCTCACGAGATCCCTAGTCGACCTTGTACCAAAATCTGGTCCTCCTACAAAAAAGTTATCCCTCTTCTAGCTCAGAATCTTTCTAAAGTTCCCGGAGGGGGAAGAAACATCAACATCGGTGCAGATAAAATTATATGAAACTCTCCTATTATTGACAACTTGAACTCTCAGAATATCCTTCGTTATTTCAGCAATATGGGATATAGCTATTTGAACCATATTTCAAAATGGGATAGTCATAACCTCATGTGGGCTAGCTGGAAATTTCCTCCTCCCCCCCCTCACCTTGCAGAATAACTTCAAAACCTTCAAAATTATCTTCAAGGCTCTACCCCCATAGCTCGAAATAGCATAGATTTCTATAGGTGGGACCCCACAGGTTCGGCCTTCTCTATAAAATCTTCTTATCAGACTGTATGCAAAGATCTTTTCCCAGCACCTCTCTAGACAATTTGGAAGGAGTCTTGGAAGACTGAAGTAACCCCTAAGATCAAATTCTTCTCCTGGCTGCTCATGAGAGGTAAAATTCTAACTTCAGACAATCTCTAAAAAAGGGGCTTCATTGGTCCCTCAATTTTCCCCAACTGCTACAACAACAAGGAAACGATCCATGATCTATTTATTTCATGTCCCTTCGCCACTCAGTGTTGGACTGCGCTCACTGAATTTGTTCAGCTCGATTGGTCCTCGTTTCTCTCTGTTACAAATTTGCTTAAAGCCTGGAATACCAATTATCCATGGACCAATAAGAAGAAAAAAATCTCTTGGAGAATCTGGAACACTTTTCCATATGTGGCCATGTGGAATATTTGGATAGCTAGAAACAATAAGATCTTTAGAGACAAGGTGACCTCTAGTAGCAAGCTATATAACAAAACCTGGAGTCTCACTCTAGAAACCATATGCTCCAAAAGCAATCACAGCTTTGAGTTAATTGACTTGAGTGTGGAAGAGAAGATATTTCTAAAATATTTGCTGGCCAGGAAGCCAGCACACATCCTCTCCATCAAGCCTCTTTATAGATCATAAAGCTCCTTGAAAATTCGTTTCAAGGATGAAGAACTCTCGGAATGGATCAAAGCCAGTGGCAGACCCACTCTCCACTTCGATGGCGCCTCCAAATCAAACCCAAGCCTTGCTGGCGCCGAGGGAATTATTAGAAATGTTCTTGGCGTTCCCTTGATAGCCTTCAAATGGAGTCTCGGGATTGCCTCCAACAACAGAGCTGAAGCACTTGCTCTGTTCCAGGGGATGCAGCTCCTAAAGAATCTAAATATTGCCAATGCCGTGATCCTAGGGGATTCGACCATCATTATAAAATATATGGTTTCCAACAGGCCTGTTACCAATATTTCCCTCAATCATATCATCTGCAGGTGTTGTATCCTCCTCAGAGATATGAATCAAGCTTCCTTTCATCATATCCTTCACTCCCATAGCAAAGATGTTGATCATCTAGCTAATCATGCATGTACTCGATCTCTGAGCCACCTGATTTGTAATGAATCCTCTCAAATCGTTCCCCCTCCTTGATCATGACCTTTGTTGCTTGTAGATTTTATTCGATCCTCTCTTCTGGATTCACTGAATTTGTTGACTCAACTTGTACCTCTAACCACACCCATATTGTGATATTATTACTGCTATCCCTCTTCATCGTTGGGTGAAACTGTTGGGACCTTGTTATAAAATCTGCCACAATCTGCCCTCTATCCCACCTCTCAATCTATCCTTTGCCAGCATTAGTCTTCCTCTATCAGAAGTTTAGCAATCCGTTCTCCGCCTCCAGTAGCCTTTGAATCTGCCTCAGCTTCTTAAGAGATTACTGTTTGGCAACTTCCTTTAACTGTTTTGCTCACTATTTTTTACTGCATGTTACTTTGGCCTTGCAGCCTTCTCGTCTACTCTGTCTCCCTTCTCTTCTGACTTTCTTCATGGCCAGAAGTGAAGATTGTCTACATTACACAGACTTGCAGGCTGAGCTCGAACAGATCTGTGCCCACCAGCGGAATTTGGCTGCAAAGATTAAAAACGATGTCCAAGCCCTCGAAAAAAAACACGCTGCCGATGTTAATTTTCTCTTCTCCAGAGTTTCTTCCCTTCAACACAGTTTGATAATCTCTCCAACAAATGTGCTCACATTGATGAATCAATTGAAATTCTAAAGTATATGATGGAAAAGCTTAGTACTCCCGACACCAGCTCCAACAATCTCAAGAATGACAGGAATGATGTAAATCCGAAGAACTCTACTGCTCACCAAATGAGCCACATATATATCGACTAATCTCTTCCTCATTCTTCATTATGACTTTTAAATATGTTATGCTTTTAGCACAGTTTGTCCGTATCTATAACTTCTCAGTATTTCTGCTTCTTTCGAATTCTAGATCTAAAGGAATTGTAAAGCATCACCGCTATCCTCTACTCCACAGTGACAACTTTCTACTTTGTAATCTTGGAGCCTTTGTCTCCCCCCTTTTTTGGAATATAACATAGCAATCGAATTTTTCAAAAAAAAAAAAATATTAGGCTAGTTATGATTGTGCAATTGGTTTTGGTTTTGATTGGTTTGGTGGGAAAAATCACTGGAAGAGATAAATAGTGGGAAATATATTTGTCCATTGGGTTGAGGAGTTAAAGGTCAAGCAGACAAAACTAGGATCAAGGCAAAAAAAGTCAATTTTTTTCAAGGCAAGATAGCTAACCCTTGGAGATCTTGGAAATTTGTTTTCTGAGATGGTATGATCGAGATAAAGAGAAATGAAGGGTTCTTTGATCCAGAAAATGGAAGTAGTAGGCAGAGGTCAAACAAGAGAGGGAGCAATTAATGGTTCCCTACACTAGAAATCAAATGAAAACATAAAAATGACAAATAGTTTAGACAAGGTGCTTTTAACAAATCCTGAAGTAATCCTCCTATTCACTCATTCAAATTTAGAACACATAATGGATTGTATGTAACAAATAAAGATAAAAATGACAAATTTAGAAAATAGTTCACTCCAAATAGCTCATCACATGAATCCTGAAATATGATGCTAGTTGATCTGATCCAGTCTGCTACTCGAAATTTGAACACAAAAAAGCCTTCAAGTCCAAAAAAATGACTATAGAAATATCCAGCAATTTATTCCACAATAATACTTCTAAAGATGAAGTATTTATACATAATTGTTTAAAAATATCCTAGAATGCTTCTAGGAATTATCTAAGGGAAATAAAATATCTTTACAACAATAATAGAGACAGCTCCTTAACAAATCAGCAAGTTGTCCTATCTATCCAAAAGAAATAGAAACTGATTGAGGATAAGAAGCAGCTGGCTTCCTTGTTGTCTTTCTAGCTGGCTTTAGATATTTCAAGTCTATTTAGAAAACTGATTTTCTTTAACTGATACTCTTTCACTGATTGTATTTAACCTCTGATACTCTTTAAACTCTGTAAAACATATTTACTGCTGTAAAAAAAAAAAAAAATGTTTTGACTGATAAATCAGCAAACTGTTTTCACTGTTACCTTTCTTCCTTTTTACCTTTTTACAATAAATCTGTTAATGACTGCCAATATTCTTCACTTGGAATTTGTATTTTCTTCAGCTTTCTGAAATTTTCATCTTCTTTTGTGTACATGGAGAAAGTTGGTTTGATGATAAACAAGTGTTTAATTTCATGTTGTAAATAGAACAAGTCCTCAAAACCTCTAAGTAGGACTTTGCCTATTGGAATGTCTTGTCCACTTCCTGATTTTTCAACTTGTTCCTTGGCATATTCTCTGATATTTTTGTTGTAATCATCCTGAGGCATTAGTTTGTCATTTATGACCAAAATATTAGGCAAAATTCTTTGCCTCAAGTTTTCAAATTTGACCATAAACTTGGTTATGGAAATATTCATGTTCTCAAACTTTTCTTCTAACTGCTTCATTGGGTTCTTTTTTGTTATAACCTTCTTTATCTCAAGGATGGTTTCAGTTCTATCAATAATTTCAAGTTCTTCCAATTCTTGCCTGTTCTTGCTGTTGAGGAACTTTATCAGTTCTAGAGCTTGTTCTGGTTTGTTATCCAGTTCCTCTTTGGTCTTTTGGATCTCTTCTAATGCTGCTTTTAATAAGTCTCATTGTTCAAAAATCACTTGGATGGAGGGCCATATATCATTGATGGCTTCTATGATTTTGTTCCACAATTGATTTTTTACATAGGAAATATGTTCCTTCAAGGTCAATTCCTTTTGCAATTTCTTCAATTCTTCACTTAACCTGATGGCATTTTGCTCATGAGTTTTTGCATTTATTTGAGCCAATTTGTTTGAATTCTCAAGATTTTCTACCATCTATTTTAATCTACTAATTTCACTCGTCTTAAGAGACATTTCTTCCATGGCCTTTACCAATTTTTTGGCCTCATCCGTAGGATGAACTACTGTTGTAGATGATTCTGTAGCTGAGGTTGTGGATGAAGTTACTAGCACTACAGTATCCAGTGGGAATTTAGGTGCCAAATATGTAGCTAGAGTTGATGCCATAGTTGTAGTAGCCATAGGGATGACTGTAGGTGCTTCATGTGTCTTTGGTGTTTCTTTTTCCTGGACAAGCTTGTCCATCTGAATCTCCATTTCCTTGATTTGGGCTGTCAACTGAAAAATCAAATTCATCATGTCATCTTTTTCTTTCTGCCCTCTATTATTTCCTTGGTTTGAGGATGTTCACTTTGAGGAATTTTAAGTTGTTTCCTCAAAGCTGCAATATCCTCATTCTTTTTCTTCATTAATAACTCTACTGATCTGAAATTAGCAGGGTCATATCCCACCTGGAAAACCAGTTCTTCCAAGGATTTTATCCTGAGATATTTAGCATACAAAGATGCTTTGTCCATCTTCATATGATATTTCATGTTAGAGATGGTGTTCTAGAGTTTTTGAGCGCTCATGGATTTAGTTGTAACAGTAGAGTACAACATTTCTGAAGTTCGTCTATGGAATTAAATCTGATCAAGAGCATGAATATTTTATATTTGGACTTCCAAATCAACCTTCTTATAATCTGCCACTCTCTTTGGGGATTTGACTGTAGACTACAATACTGACATAATTTCTTGATGTTTGAATAATCAAATGCAGACAGAAGTCTATTTTGGACACTTGGTGTTTTCTTGAGATATTGAGAGTAAATATTGTTTTTGATCTCTTCATTTTTTAACTTGATCTGTTTATACTTTTCTTTGATGTCTAGATATTTCTCCTCAGCTGCCTATGAGGATGAAGCTTCCATGCTCTGTTGCTTTTAAATTAACTATGCTTTTCCATTGTCAACCTGTTCTTAATTCTGATTCTTAGTAACTGGCTCATTGATGATGACAGTGGCAACATCTGTGTTGGTATCTATAAGATTTGTTTCTTCCACATCAATGTTTACTTTATCTTTTTCTACTGAATTTGTTTTAAGCCTTTTATTGCATCTAATTTTGAACCTTGTTTCAGTATTAGTTTCAGCAAAATAGGTACCTTCTTCCCTTACTCTCTTAGTGGATTTCTTTTTTTGATCAGTAGTCTTTAAAGTGTGACTAGTATCACTTTTATTCACTGCATCTATTAAGGTATTATCTATCCACTCATTCTGATTTGCATATTTTTCTATCTCTGGATTTGTTGCATGAATTAAGGTGGTTAATTTTCATTTAACCCTTAGTTTACTTAGGATCCCTTATGGATCATAATTCCAAGGAAATATTTCTTCAAATTTGAATTCCAATAGCTGCTTAGCTGCTTCTTTCTCTGCATCCCTATGATCGCAGATGAATGGCCCTATCTGATTCTTTAATTTGAACTGAGCTTTCTTCTTTGCTGCCATGAAATTTATAGAATCAGAGTTTAGGATTTTCCTGATATACTCCAAGGCAAAGATCCTCATTGAAACATGTTTGGGTAACTTGTAAGGTAAAAAATTTGACCCAAAAATTCTAATCTCAATATGTTTTTCATATAAGTACCAATCACCAACTTTATTCTGTTCTGACAACTGTAATATCTTCTTCATTTCTTCATTTATCCTTGGCTCCTCTGTTTTTGTTAACATTTTGATCACTGGATGTATGAATAATTCTGAAAATTCTGCATAAGTGAAATCTGTACACTCTTTCCTGAGCAAAGTAGTCCAGAAAATGACAGAATGAGGATTTCCCTCTATGTCAAGTTTTTGAAAAGTAACTGGAAAATTATCTGATTGAAAATATAAAAACATGTGGAAGAGGAAATATGTGTATATAAACACTCCTTTGTTGGAATATTGTCATTGATGGCTGTTGAGCCTCAAATTTGTGCTTTCCTTCACCTCATTTTACCTCATTTTTCCCTTGTCCATTTCCATTTTAAACCCAATTGATCAATAAAAATAGTTAAAATTACTTCTAGAATGGTTTACATGACTGAATTGTTGAATTTTGTGATTGTTGCCATTGTTAAGCATTTTGACCGGAACTAGCTGCAGAATGCAGGCATTCCGTAGCTAACCGGCGATTCTGCAGCTACCTTTATGTTTGAGTGAAAACGGAGGGCAACATGGGTCCATGGACCGATGCTTCCTGTGCAAAATTTGTAGTCCTCGGATAGATCTTTCTAACGAGGTATGGTACGCGTCAAACGGAGATCGTATGCCAAAGTTACGCCCCTGGGAAGTTGAAACACCAATTTACCCAAACGGGGCCCATAGTTTTGGCGCTTCATCTCCTAGGGTTAGGGCTTTGGCTGTTTAGGATTTCCCATTGTTTCTAAATGATAAATAGGCCCTCGAGCCTCATTGTAACACAGTTCAGAGGCCTGTAGCCGCCACATCTCTTCTCAGAGATAGCTACCAGCGCCCTAGCTAGTTTTATTTCCATTCTGTCTGTAAGCAAATTTCAGTTCTTTGATATTAATGAATTGAAGTGTTATTTCCGCTGCATCTCTGTCTTTATGTTTACATGTTTATTCTGTTGCGTTCCTGCATAAATTCGGATCACAGGTCGAGTTGTCTCTTCATTTTCGATCCTTCTTTGCATGTCCCCAACGAGGTCGGGGTATAAGGAGCTAGGGCTTGATCTGGTGGAACCTTTGCAAGATCAGCCTCGCAAACCTCGACGTACGCCCATGGGGGACGAAAAGAAAGATGAGGGAGCAGGAGATCCTATCAAAATATTGCTCGAGGAGGCCCTCGAAAAACAAAGGAACGCGATGATGGATAACTTTGTTCGCATCCTCTCAACGGCTACCCACCACCGCAATATCCGCATCCAAATGCCGCCCTCTGGAGTTGCGACTCCCTTTAAGGTACAAGTAAATTTGACATTCCCATATTTGAGGGTCAAATAGACGCAGATGCCGTAGATAGATGGTTGAATCTATTAGAAGGATATTTCTCTGTTCATGACTTTTCAGACCGGGAGAAGATTATTTTTGCACTCCTCAAAGCTACCCCCATGTTAAGGACTGGTGGGAAACCTACTGTGAGAACAAGGACCAGACAGAACCCTCTCTGTTCTCGGCCGTACCAACTTGGAATTCTTTCCGAGACGCCGTCAAGGAACAATACTATCCTGTGGGGAGCTATGAGGACAAGTACATACAATGGACCACGCTGCGACAACAAAGGGATCAAGATGTGCATGAGCTGACGAATCTGTTCCATACCCCGCGCACAAAGTTGGGTATCAAAGATTCAGAGAAACATCTGGTGCTAAAGTATCGCAGCTATCTGCACAAATGCATTCAGGAGGAAATGGAGTTCCTTGACATCTCCTCTCTTGGTACGGCATACCGGTATGCTGCCAAGATTGAGCAGAAATTCAAGCAGAAGAAGCGAGACTTTGGATCTGCGAATCAAAAGCAAGGGAAAGGTGCTTCCAAACCGCAGAAAAAAGGACCGAGCCAAGGCATGGTGGCTAAAGACAACTCATCGAAGCCACAAGAAAAGAACAGCACCGCAAAGCCAAAGAAGGACACGGGAAAGTGGTGTGAGTTCTATAAGAGCTCCACTCACAACACAAGTGAGTGTCGGGCCAAGCAGTCGCTAGTGGCCGAGATGAGGGCTTCTGAGTCAGATGCATGCTCCGACTCCGAATCAGAACCTGAAAAGGGGAATGAAAAGGGAAACAGATTATTGATGCGGAGCCCAACGCCACTGTTGCCACTACAAAGGTCCAGAAGGAGGAACCGGAAGATCCAGAGGAGGAGGAACGCCTCTTCCACTCCCAGATGTGGGTAAAGGGCTCCCCTGTACAGTTCATTGTCGACAATGGGAGCCAAAAGAACCTCATTTCAGCAGACGCCGTGAAGCGGTTGGGCTTGCCGACCACATCTCACCCACATCCATACACCATCGGGTGGCTTCACCAAGGACGAGATCTCCGCGTCAGCCAGCAGTGCCGCCTTCCCTATAGCATCAAGCCCTTCACGGATGAGGTATTATGTGACGCTGCTCCTATTGATGTTTCTGATGTATTATTAGGACAACCATACTTGTGGAAGCGTCATGCTGTGTATGAGTCTCGACCTCGTGCTGTTATTATTACTTTGGGAAATAAGTTGTACAGGATACCAGAGGTACCACCTCCTACGACTATCTCTTTGGTTACCGCAAAACAATGTAGTAAGCTCATTTCCCAAACCAGGAAATTCGTTTTCCTGATGATCCGCCCCCAGGGCAAGAAGAAGACTGTGGCCACGACCTCCAGACAGGGCTCCTCCGCACAACAACAACAAATGGATAAGGTTGTGGAGGAGTACGGGGACATATTCACCTCACCCACAGGGGTTCCTCTGCACTGTCAGGTCAAGCACCCGATTGATCTGACCCCCCGTGCGCCGCTACCTAATGGACCGATCTATCGGCGCTCTGTTCTGGAGAATGATGAAATCAAGAGGCAGATTCAGGAGCTGTTGCAGAAAGGTCACATCAGACCAAGTTCATCGCCCCGTGGGAGCCCGATCGTGTTGGTACAGAAGAAGGATGGGACGTGGAGACTCTGTATTGACTATCGGGCGCTGAACAAGATCACTGTCCGGAATAGGTACCCAATCCCACGGATTGATGACCTTCTCGACCAACTCAAAGGTGCAAAATATTTCAGCAAGATCGACCTGAAGTCTGGGTATCACCAGGTACCAATTGAACCCTCCGATGTGTGGAAGACTGCCTTCAAAGCCAAGGAAGGCCTTTTCGAATGGTTGGTCATGCCTTTCGGGTTGACAAATGCTCCGCCACCTTCATGAGGATGATGGATGACATCTTGCGGCCATTCACCAACTCATTTGTAGTGGTGTACTTGGATGATATTCTGATCTTCAGCCAGACTTGGGAAGAGCACCTTCACCACATCCGACAAGTCCTCCAAACACTGCGGCAACACAAGTTATGTGCCAATTTGGAGAAGTGCACTTTTGGCATGACCCAGGTTCAATATCTGGGATACATTATTGATGAAAGGGGGGTGCATGTGGATCCAGACAAGATCCAAGTCATTCGGGATTGGCCAGCCCCAACCACTATAACAGAGCTTCGCAGCTTTCTGGGTCTTGCTAATTTCTACCGGAGGTTCGTGTTGGGATTCTCTCATATCACTTGGCCCTTGAGTCAAGTCACCAAGGGAGGTGCGAGAGCAAATTTTTTTTGGTCGGAACCTCAACAAAAGGCATTCACAGAATTGAAAAATCGCCTCTGTTCTGCCCCAGTGCTCACTTTACCAGACTTGCAACAGCCATTTGAGATCGAGACAGATGCCTTTGACTATGCTATTGGGGCAGTTCTTACTCAACAGGGACATCCAGTGGCATTTCACAGTGAGACATTGTCTGACACAGTTCGCAAGTACCCCACATATGACAAAGAAATGTACTCCATTGTGCAAGCTTTTCGACAATGGAAGCATTACATTTTTGGGAAGGAAACAATCATCCACACAGACCACAGGCCCTTGCAGTTCATACAGACACAAGGGAAGTTGCAGAATGATCGCCATCAGAAGTGGTCCACATATCTGCAACAGTTTCATTTGAACATCAAGTACAAGAAGGGTAGCACCAATCATGTTTCAGACTGCCTCAGCCGACCACCGATCGTGGTGCTCACCACTGTGCTCAACTCTTGTGGGCACGAGACTTCTGATTGGCCGCTTCTCTATGAGAGTGACCCAGAATTCGGCCAAACTTACAAGTCACTCTTGGGGGGTACGCAAGTTCCAAATTTTCACCTCCAAGATGCACTTTTATGTCACATGGGACACCTTTGTGTTCCTTCAAGCGAGCGTGCTAAGATGATATGGGAAGCACACTATAGTCGAGTCGCTGGGCATTTCGGGGTCGAGAAAACAGTAGCAATCCTGCAGAAGTATTTCTATTGGCCGAACCTTCGAAAGGATGTCGAGAAGCACATCAGATCCCGCACTGCTTGTGCCATTGCCAAACCGACCATCAAGAAGCAAGGCCTATATACTCCACTACCTACCCCTAGTCGACCGTGGGAATCCATCTCCATGGATTACATGTCGGGCCCGCCTTCTACTAAGAATGGAAATGACTGTGTTTTCGTGGTCGTTGACAGATTCTCGAAGATGGCCATCATGGCGGCCTGTAAGAAGAATATCACAGCAGAAGCCACCGCTAAACTCTTCTTTGAACGAGTGTGGGTGCACTTTGGGATCCCACAGTCTATCATATCAGATCGAGATAGCAGGTTCCTCAGCACATTTTGGTCCAGCCTCTGGTCAATGTTGGACACAAAGCTCACCAAGTCCACAAATTTCCATCCCCAAACAGATGGCCAGACAGAGGTCGTCAACAGAATGATTGTACACATTCTGCGCATGTACAATTCAAAGCATCCACGCACATGGGACGAGAGCCTCCCTTATGTACAACATAGTTATAATCGGGCTCTCCACAGTTCAATCGGCCATAGCCCCTTTCATGTGGGCTTGGGATTCCAGCCACTATGTCCCATTGACGTAGCCATGCCATTTGCAGCTGCTCAGGCCAATTCAGCTCATGTCCAGTCTGAAGTTGACAAAGCAAGTAGCTTCATCAAGCGCATTCAACACATCCGCCAACAGGTTCATGATATATTGGACAGAGCCAATGCCAAGTACAAGCAATGCCATGATCAACACCGGGTGCCACACAACTTCTAGGTGGGTGACAAAGTATGGCTACATTTGCAGAAGGAGCGCCTCACTGGACCCCACCGCAAGCTTCGCCCGCTCCGATACGGGCCGTACACCATCACCAAGGCCGTAGGGAACAATGCATTCGAGCTCAGTATTCCACCATTCCTTGGTCTGCACCCAGTCTTCAATGTGGATCGCCTTCGTCCTTACTTCCCACCTCTACCGGACACCTCGGACATTGCAGAACAACTCACACCAACTGAGTTAAATCCAGACTGCATGGAACAGGCCACCACAGATTGCATCATGGACATGCAAATCAAGAACACTCGCCAGCAGAAGATCCAACTATATCGGGTTGTCAAAGCCGGCC